>BRZM01002225.1:5078-63821 GCA_033238685.1 Lates japonicus
GAACCAACAGGCAATTTGATGGTGCAGCACAACAAATTAAAAGGCATGGAATGTGGGGCGAGGAAGGCACGACGTAACAAACCTCCTTAGAAAACACAATAACTGTCCAGTTCAGAAATGCCCTGAGCAGCACCATCATGCAACTCAAAAGTCAGAGAAAGTAAAGGCAAACTCACTGTCACCCATCTTCATTGCCACCTCTACGTGGCCGTAGTGCATCTATAATCCCAGCCTCTTCACCACCATCATGAATAATAACACAATAAATAACAACAATAATAATAACAATAACAACACCACCACACACACCAACTAGAGATCAAGGCGAAACAGCACAACTTGTCATATATATATATATGCATCACTCCATGCCTGTGTGCACTTTCCCATCTCCTCCCGCGGTCATGACTCCACATACATATGCCAGTGGGTGTGCCTGCAGAGCACTACTAGCACCCGGGGCCAGAGATTACACTGGGAGGCCAGGCCGCAGAGCTGCATGCTGCTATCTGCTAATGGGGTGAAGCAGAGTTCAGAGGAGACGGAGCAACGCGCACCACCATTCTGGCTGTTGTGAGAAAAAGAGAAAAAGATGGGCTGTAGCTAAATCTAGGATCGCTTCGCATGAGTAATGTTATCTTTGGTTAGACACCACACTTATCGTTACCGTGCAAATGCTCGATCAACTTCTGCTATTTGACTTTCCTCTGTGTGACTCTCCAACTGCTGTGTTTTCTCTCTAGTAGCTGAGTGATGATAATGTTCTGCTCAGCAAACAAGTCTATACTAATCTTCAGACTCACCTCTTTCGAGATCGTTCTGCAACCATTTACATACCAGAGATAATATTCAATGAAATACTCTTCACAGGAGATTCACCGGTGCTGCTTTCAGGCATTATTTTTTGATGTCTTTTTATCTGATCTCTGCTACCTGTCTACTTTCTGCTTCTGTAAGTGATTTCAGAAACCACATATGCAAGGTGCATCACAAAAGTTGCTTTGTGGTGTCTTTGACACAGAGAATTTTTAATTATAATAATCATCAGACAGCTAAAAGATCATGGTAGAGTCACATTTAGATTACATTCATTGTACCATCCAGCAAAAGCTTCCTTGTTGATGTCCTCACTTTACCAAAATACATATCAGCATATGATAAATAAAAGCAAACCAGCATTGCATTTGATTTGGAAGTCACAGCAACAAAATATTACCAAAGAAAATGCAGAAAGCACCCGGGTTCCCAGAGCCTCTCTAACTGGAAAGTCTTTCACGTAAAGATGACAATCCCACAAGTCAAAGAGGGAAGCTTGTCACGTTCATTGAGCTCAGACTGACAACAAAAAGCTGATTTTTTTTCTGGAGACTTTGTCATTGTCAGCATGTTTGGGCACTGAGTACAGCTGTGCTGCCTCCTCCATAATTAGAGCACACCATGGTGAGTGTGGCATGGCAGTAGTAGATAAGATTAAACCTAGATTCTTTTCCTCTTGCTTTTCTAAGAAATGAGGATTGTGCCATCCCGCTATCTTCAGCCAAAGTGCCAACTATGAGGCACCAAAACTGCTCAGAAGTTGCTGGCTGACAGCACAAGTCAGTGCTTGTACCATTATGCAGCATCATTATCCTTCACTTGTGTAGGCCTTTCTCCCAACCCGTCCCCGCAATTTGTTTTCTTTCTGCAGTTTTCTCCAAGTGCGTGACAGCTAAATCTATACTGGAAAAAAAACAGTTCATGTTTCTGATTCACAGACACTGCTGCTAAGTCCTGAAGTTCACTCCAGATGTTTTAGATTGTTGAAAAAGCAGTTTGTTTAAGGCTGTAACTGCATTACAGCTGTTCTGCAGCAAGAGGAAATGCAACCAACATTACCCACAAAATGTACCCAGATAGCTCAATAAGCCAAAAAGAAACACCGGAAATTGGAACTCTATTCTCATCCTTTGCTTCCTCGCTACCTGTTACATAAAAGCAGCTGCACAGAGAACAGAATCCACACATTTCAGTGATGAGTTCTTGACAGAGAGAGTCTCAAAAAACTCTGCTGTCTCTCTCTCATCAATGCTAATGCTAATCCAGGACATGCCTGTGAGGGATAGTATCCTCAACATGGTGTATACTGTCTAATGGGGACCATAACCATCCTCTCACCCTGGTTGTAGCCCACTTGGTCAGTCTGTCAGTGGGATTCAATTACCAGGTCCGCTGGATTTGTTAGGGATATGACATGCACAGCTAAACTAATCATTTGCTCTTTGCCGTGTGTTTGGGAAATGTGTCATGTCTAAGCTTTTACTGCCCTCTGTCTCTTACACGCACTCCTACTTTTCAGCTTTTCCATGGTGCTGCGATGATCATTTTTTGGGTGAAATGATTACAAAGGGACCTTTTTCTGCCTCATAAAATATTCCACAACTGGGCTTGTTGCTCTACATGCATGCATTTTAGAGACGCAGTCTGTGTGTCACCGGGACATTGTGCTTCACTCAATATGCAAGTCAAATGTCACAGGAACACTGTACAACATTTTTGTTGAAGCATCAACACAGCACTTCTCACTTGATATGCAAATGTCCAATAAATGTGCTTTTGTGTTTGCAGAGAAATTCACCAAAATCGCCACATCTTTTTCACAGTTAGTTCAGTGTACAACAGCATTTGTACAACATAGTGAATCATTAAAATGTTAACACATTTACACAGCAGAAGTGTTTGATTATTTATCACCCGTCCTCTCCAGGTTCCAGAGATGTTTTCTCTGCAGGAGGAAACAGGGTACCGTAAGCCTCCTGTCAATATGTAAAAAGGATTTCACACTGGCCAAACATCCTAGTCACACAATTTTCATTCTCTCACATGGACCAGAAGGTTGTCATTGTGTCTTTCTAACACAAAAACATGCTGTTCACAAGTGAAAACAATGGTTCAGATTTCAGCAGCTGTGTAATGTGTCATAACCCTGAACTGCTCAAAATGTTTTGTCACCGACCCTGTTATAGTGTGTGAGAGCAGTTCAGAGGCAATAACATCTATGCGCGGATGCAACACGCGGGTTCTGGCGCATCCGGCGGTTTGACACTTTGAGCTCTTCCAGCGCTCGATTATTCACGCAGCCTTTAAACATTCGTGATTTATTCACAGAGGTCTCATCTGATGAATGTGGGAGGGAACAATGAGAACCGCTAGTAACATTTGAGATGTACCTATCACACTGATGAAAATCTGAGACCACATCTGATTAGATATCAGTGTTGGTAGATGTTGCAATGAAATGCTGATCAGGTTTGAGGTCATTTAGATGAGGCGTAAGTGTCTCCACACACCAAAGAGCACTGAAGAGTAGATTTTTGCAATTGTAAAATGTCCCACTTGGTATATACCTGGTCATGATTCTTCAGAGAAATAAACACAAGGGATTTATGTTTAAATCACCACTGGCCAATATAACGCATTCGATTTTTAAAAAATTAACCAACAAATATCAATAGTAGCAGTCAAATCTGGACATGGTTGACACTATGGAAAACTAAATAACACTGTTTAATTGCTACTTTATGAATACAAATCAATAGTATGAATAGTAAAGCAAAACATTAAACAAACGTTGTAATTCATATCCACTTTTTTTTCATTCACTGATCATCACAGATTGATTTTTTTCATTGTGTATTTTGGCATTCGGAACATGATTGCACCTATTAGAATGCAGTGTGCAGAATGAGGCCTATTGCAAGGCACTTGGTGTCAAAGATTACAGTTTTTTAATCTTGTGTCTAAAATACATGGTGCGTGTTTTTGTATGACTCAAAATCTGATCCTCAGACCCTCAATATATTCATCATATGCACAGTAATTTCTAAATCACTAATCAGTCCTTCGCCCCCTATGTGTTTTATTATATAGCCACAGTCAAAGCATTGTTAACTGATCTACTATATGTTATATATGTTTGTTTTTCACCTATTTTATCAACTTTTTAATATGTTTGCATTTCTAGTTCTGCCCTAAGCTGCTTATTTCAGTTGATGCATAGTCACATGAGGTGATTCTCCAGCCCGAGCAAAAAATGTTGGTTTCCTCCTGGGGAACCAGGACTGTGCTCTTCATCACAGAGTTGTCAAGATGTCCTTACATACACACTGCTTCAAAGAGAGGATTATATTGGATTGTGAGCCAAGCCAGGCCAATCACACCGCCTGATAACAGGAGGTGTTTCCAATCAGCCATAGCCTTTTACCACAAAATCAACAAAGATTAATTGCCTGAGATTACAAAAACCTGATTTGGGACAGCGGTGTATTTACAGCCCAGTAAGCAAGCAGGTTCAGCAAAGAGCAGGAACACCCACCGCCCTGTGAGATGCCTTCGCGTGTCTCGGCTTACAGGGGCAACGCTTGCACGCGCTCGAACGAGAACACGGCACTTAGCTTATTTGTGTACTTGCTGATATTCACTGACCTAACTGGCACAGAGATGCAGGGAAAAGAACCTGGAGGAAACGCTAACATCATTTGTATAAGCAGTTTGAAGTTGCACTCGCTGTTTCCTGCCCCAGCTATGTTCAATTTAAATCTCAGTAGCCATGAAGCCAGCTCCACAGGGGTTTCAACTGCTGGCAATACTGGTTTACGATTGCCAGAATTAGAGCCAGGATTTAATAATGAGTATTTGATACTTTAAATAAATTTGTTGGATAATATTAATGTTTTTTACCCTTTAGTATTGCTACATTCACAAAAGTAAAGCATCTGAATATTATTTCAATTTTGCAGCTGGATAACAATCAACAGCCTTCAATGGTCTCATTGCAACAATGCTGAATCTACTTGAACATCAAACTGAGGACAACACATATTCTGAACTAATTCAGCTTTCAGCCATCACCTACTGGAGTGATGCTGAATGAATTCATCAAGGCAAAAAACCTCAAACCAGAGAGTTGGGATTATATGTTTCTACAAAAGTGGCATCTAACACTAGTAAAGGATTTCTGAGCTGTCTCTTGACAGCAGAAAGGACTGCTTAGAATACAGTAATAAATTCCTTGTGACATTTGCACCAGTTGTTGGAGATCTGGTGTAAACAAGCAAGCGGCAGACAAAGCAATTTCACCTGTCAACACTGCAGTTAGCATGACAAGTTAAACATTCTGATTCAGCTGTCTCCGAACAGAAAACAGTCCTTACTAAGAACATTATGTGCTAAAACAGTATGGAAGGTTGTGCAGTTTGTGGTGTCACAGCCTTTTTAAGGGAAAGGATGTGGCTCAGTAATGCAAAATGGTGACTTGTGTTCCAGCAGCTGAGTGATTCAGCTATTACTGTGACAGTGAAAATCAGGGTTTATGACCTCAAAAATAAGAACGTCTCTCAAAGTGTGGGCTGCCTTTCCTTTAGATGCGGCTGTCAGCAGGGCTTCCTCATGATGCTCTGGACACTGTATAACTTCTCACTTAGTCCCGTGATAAGGGCTTGAGTTCAGGGACATTAGTTGCTGTTTGGACAAACAAATACTGTTATCAGAGCCAAGACCACATGATAAACCTGCCTAATTAAGTCCAATGGGAACTAGATCAAGTTAAGGAAAATAAACAGATAAGAAGCTTAAAAGCAAGGCACAAAAAAAAAGAGAAGCCCTCACCCAAAACCCAGGAGAACCTAAGTAAAGTCACAAATCTGAAAACTTCAAAGAGCCACTTATCAACACATTTAGAGACATGAGGAAACTGGACGCAGATTGGCATCAATTTACCATGCACCAATGACGGATAAATGGTGTGTACTTGATCTACTGATGGACTGTAAGAAATAGAAATTGAGGAAATGAGAAATGAGGCTACAGAACAAAACAAACAATAGAGAGGAGACAGATATAGAGGGATAAGAATTTGACACCATAAAGATATACAGTAATTTACTTGACTTACTTTTCAGTGCAGCTATATTCAGCGGTATTCCTGACACATGCATTCAGACACAAAACCCTATGAGGGTGTTTGTGAACATTATTACCTGATGTTTAATGCATATATGTGCAGCAGAGGAACTCACAGTGCCTCCTCAATGTCCTCTGTAATATGCACGTTTATGAGGTAAATCCAAATAGACCTGCTGAATTATGAAAGCGGGACTGTGATCCTTACACCGTGTCTCCTCTGGTCTTGTATCCACACAGCCTATTGTGCGCTGAGTTCTTGGATGTATGCTGGCAGGCAACAAGTTTATGTGCAGTAATCCCCACGAGCCTCTACACTGCCCGTCACCCACCATCAGGGGCCTGAATTTGTCAAGCGTCAAGGAAAGGGAGGTTTGACATACAAGGTGGCAACGGGCGACAGTATTGGACCTCAGGCATAGATACGCTGAAACCCTCACGCCTGCAGGCAGTTCAGCCCCAAAACAAGAAAAGAAAAAAATCCATCATTTACAGCTGCTGCAGGGGAAGATGTCGACTGTATGCCAGGTGCTGCTACAGAACATCTGAAAAGTTTTAATTAACCCTAGTTTTTATTTTTTGTGGATATTTGTGGACCTGCAGTACTGCTCAGCATTCATGACGATACTTGATCAGGTAAAGAAAGGTCAAGCAGACACTGACTGCATATGTTTTTTCTGCACTTTTATTTTTATCTCAAACTAGTTGCTGCTTTTTAAGGCCCATAAACACACTCCCTCATCTCCTCCTATGCAGCAGAGAAGAAGAACATTAGGCTACTAGGACATTACAGATCATATCTCTACACAAGCTGAGAACAAGTACATAAAAAGGACTTATGAACTTTTATATTGCTGAGTCACTTCTGTAATATAGAGGATGAGGTTGATGCTGGTTTATTTATTATCACCAAACACCCAGAAGAGACCTCGCTAAAAACTAACAGTGAATTTAGCCTCAGTGTGATCTTTATTTGCTTGGGAGTTTGAAGCATTCTGGGAGTTTCTGTGTCTTGACATCTGTGGCATCTAAGGTTCCTCCTGTAGCTGGCTTACTATTCCAGCCGGATATCTAATGACCAATAGCCTGTCAGGGTTTGGGCTAAACACAGGGATAATCAAATTTTTCGGGATTTGTTGAGAATAATAACGATAAAAAAACAAAACAACAACCCTATCTTTTTAATTTCCCAGAAAAGTTGTGATTATTACATTGTCAACAAGATTATACCAGCTTTGTTACTTTCAACCTCTGGGCTACAAAGGCCAGTGACTCAGGGAGAGGCATTAATGTGATGTGTGTGTGTGTGTGTGTATGTGTGTTACCTAAAATAACTGGTGAGGTTAGTTATGTTATCCCAGGTATGATAACAGATAAAGATGAATCATTACAAGAGATGAAAAATTTGCATTGTATGTATATTAAAGTTTCACAAAATATGAAGCAACATTCTCGCCCAGCAGATACTGATGATGAATTGATTTTCCACAATTACTTCAGAGGTGCACAGCATCAAAGTTGTATGCCTTAATGCAAATCTGGTTGGTAAGATATGGGGACTTTCACACCGACAAACATAAAGTAAATCGGTGATTTGTCTCAATTTCACTTGGCTCTCATAGCTCCTTGCTACCTCCTTGCCTGCCTATGTGTTATCTCACCCATCCCCCACCCAATTCTGCACCCCTTAGCATCTGTATCACCCGTAATCTAAATGAACTCAATTCTTACTACCATTTGGCAGAGAAAGCAAGAACGACTTTATCTGTCACGCTCCACTCAGTTATACACACATTATGCACTGCTGGGCGCCTCTCTCTTGCTTCCTCGCCAAGATACACATGCACCACACAACACACCCACACAAACACACTTGCAGCAGAATCATTGTAGATGCTTAAAGTCAGCCATTGCGTAACCTTGCCTCATGCTCTATAATGCTAACAAAAATAATTTCACTTTGCTAGAGGTACCTCATTTGTGTTTTTTCAAGCATGTTCAAGCAAGTTGTTGATTTGTTGTTGACTCCAGCTGCTTTTTTGTTAGCAACAAGAAAGCAAAAGGTGCTGCAGAGTAATTAATCTGAAGAGAACAAGCCAGTGTGTGAGGCATGTCAGGCAGCTGGCGTTAACACCGCAGAGATACCTCCAAATAGGCCCCAAGTGTCATTTATTCTCCATGAAGAGCTGGCGGAGTTCACTTGTTGCAACTGGACCCCACTTTACGCATCAAATTAACCAGGCAAATGTGTCCGGTCGCAGGAACAGATGTTATCTGCTAAGGAGAAATCAGTACGCCAGCCTCTGGAGATACAGAAAAAGACAAAGCAGAGCTGATCCATGAACGTGGACTGTGTGCCGTCAAACGCCTCCCGGCCTGGTTTGTTTTTCGTTATTTAATTAGCAGGGCAAAAAAGTCTGCATTATCGCTTTCCTCATGTCTGTGCATCGAAATGCGTTTATAGACTGTGAAAATCACGCCGGGCCCCTGCCTGTCATCGCAGAGAGGACTGACATGCACTGCACAGCATCATCATCTGCAGGCATTCATGAGAAAGTTGCAAAAGCAGGCAAACACGTATATTAACATGTGAGAGAGAGCGCGAGAAAGCAGCTCAGTTTGTAGACATGATATGGTGGTTAAGAAAGCTATGAATAAAATCTAGAGCCCACAGCCTATACATTTCATCAGGGAGTTTCTGTGTTGCCACAACAAATACAACCCTGTCACTGTAGTATGTGTAGTTAAGACTGGGGCTGCAACTGACAATTATTTTCACTACTGAATGATGGCACACATTCACAGATGTCATCCACAAATAAGCCTTTGCCATTTTTATTTGAAAAATTAAAACAATTAATCAACTAATGATTTCAACTTGAGTTAGAATTTTGCATACTTATTAAATCTACACATTTGTTCTAATTCTCTTATTTTAACAACTTTCCTCACTTTCTTGCATATTTTTATCTCGTGCTCAGACCCTGCTTATTTGGAAGTGAAGCAAAGTTTCCTTGGGTGTGGTATAACGGCAATACTATACTGTAAGACAGTCAGTATATTGTAATACAGCTGTGTCACAGCTGCAGTTACGCCAGTCAGGCAAAGACATGCCTGTTGGAAACGCTAGGGTGACTGTGTAATGGTGGTGGTAATGTAATCAGCAAACAGAGACTAATTAGGTAGTAAACAGATGAGCACACAACATACGCATGCACACACACATGCTCCCACTCATTCTTAAGTTTCTATTCTTATGAGGACCCTTCACTGACTACCATACCAATCTAATCCAGGTTGTAAGGTTAAAAATGTTTTCTTTTTAAGAACCGAGGATCAAAAAATAACCTCACCCAGAACTCAGAAAGTGTCATATCTTCAACAAAGAAGGATTCACTCAAAAAAACTGCACATTGTGTGTGTTTTCTACTGAATGTGCTTCTGTCAGCATTGGGTGGTGATGGCTTTTTCTGTCTCAGCTGTCACAGTGTTTATAATTCAAGAGGTTAGAATCCACCCCGAGCAGCTTACTTTTCAATGTAGTCTGGACGCCGACAGTGAGTCACATCGAAAGCTAGTTGCTTAGCATGCTAACTTCACAGTGGAAGAAGTGATAGAAAATGGAGGCTAAAACCAGCTAAGTTTCTATTGCTGGTGACAGCTCTTGGTGAGTAAAGGAATGAAGTTTTGATGCTCGCAACATTTCTAGACTAGTAAATAGCTGCGGAATGCTAATGTTAGCTATGTAGCTAAAAATAACATATAAGTCTTTACACAGATGACAATTAATAGCATCACCAGTGCAGATTGATTTATCCATTTTACAGTTTCTCTACAGAAACATGAAACCCGTAGTGTTGATAACCTAACAGACTGGAAAAGTGCAGCGCAAAAGGATAATAAACAAGGGGGACTGAATTTAAAATGTGTCTGCCGTCCACTTGTTCCTATGTTTTGCAGATAAGATCTGGTGTGTTGATTGCCAAAGCCTCGAGAAAGAGCTGCTGGATGGATATGTAGCATGGGGCTGCTTTTGAGCCTTTGAGAGACCCTTAGTAGTTCAACACAGGCCTGTGGGAGAGCAGAATACACTCATAAAGAAAGTGGCATGTTGGTGGTAATGAATATTTGATATGTTTAGTTTATGACAACGTGGCTCAGCAAAGGAGTGGAGAGCATAGTTACTGGCAGCTCTTAAGGGAGAGGAGGAGATGAGGCTTGACAGGAGAGAGCTGTGCAGCCGAGACGGTATGAATCACAGCACAGAAAGACAAAAGTCAGCGAGTCAGTCAGCTACAGACAGGTTGGGGTGGGGGTGGGGGGTCATGAAAGCAAAATAAATGCCTTGACATTACACAGTTCTGCGTTTATACACAGCGATTATAAAATGCCAGCAGACGCTACAACAGAGGAAATTATTCTGTCTTGTGTGTATAAATCACCATATAATACACCAGAGAGTTCAGAGTAAGTTTTGGAGGAAGCATAATTTGTATATCTCAAGGGAAACTAAGTTGATTTGGACATGAGAAGATTGCTTTGTTTATCAGGTATAACATGAGTGTTTTAATGACTGAAATGTACACAACTTTTTATTATTATTCAGAGTGAACTTTCTTGTTTCATGTTTCAGACATACAGCCCAGTTACACACAGAGTGCGTATTTTTTGTGTCTATGTTGGGAAAAAATACACAACAGATTCCTGATTATTATTATTATTATTTATTTTTATTTTATTTTTTGGACACATTAGGGATTACTCTTCCTGCAGCAGTCAAAATTTGAATTTTGTTCAACACTTTGGTTTATCACAAAATGGCCGCAAAACTAATCACAATTCTTATTAGTCTCAGCTGTAATTTGTGTTGGTGCTAATTAGGGGAGCTGCTCAGGTGGCAGAGCGGGTCTTCACAAAAACCTGGTTCAATGCTCCTGTCCATGTGCTCAAGGACGAGCAAGACTCTTAACCCCAAGTTTCTCCCTCATGGCAACTGATGTGGTGAATGGGTGATGAGACAAAAACCGATGGTCCATGGTAAACTAATAACATTAAAAGGACCATATAAGCAGTCCATTACCGCTCACCATAATAGTCATCATAATGTTTGTGACATACAAAACTGAGTTAAGATGGTGAACGTGAACGTTATTCCTGCTTAGCATTAGCATGTTAGCATTTTTTAGAGGTAGTCACCGTGGCAGTCTCTGGGTATCAATGGCATGGCTATTAACAAAAGAATCCATTTGATGAGCATGAGTTTTATCACACACAGCACTGATGGCTGGCAGGGTAACATATACCAGTTAAATATGTGTAAATTATTTTGTCCCATATAAATTTTTCCTGGCAAGCATGCCCCATCTTCTCCTGTGTGTAGACGTAGCGCTGCTTCTCACAGGGGATCGTTTCTGCTCAATGCAAGTTACACTGCGCGCATGCTGGTGTTCGAGGCGCCACTCTCCCTATTGTAAGTCAGTGTACCATCAAAATGATTCTGAAGCTGTTATTTTAAGGCTGCATTATGTTGCTTTAAGCCTAAAATCATATTTCAGTAGTACAGATGCTTTTGTGCTTGTTTGTGGTTGATTAAGTCACTAAAACTAAGCCTAAACCCTGTTGGAGTTTTCTTGTGTTCTTATGACAGCCCACAGCAAGGGTGTGTGTGTGTGTGAGTGTGTGTTATATGTGGATGGAGGTCAGTGTCTCCCGTTGTGTACACAGCATGTGTAGGCCCATGTCCAGCCCCTCCGGGTCCAAAAACACACTGACATCAGCAGTCTCTTTCGGTGACGCAATAGGACATGTTGTTTTCAAGTCCCAGAGACAATCACCGCCACTGAAAACTCAGGAGAAAGGCTTCGTTCGTTGAGAGGTAACGCAGACAAAAACGCTCCTGGAAGACATTAGTCTGACACCGTCTGCAATTCAAATACCTTAACTTCTGCCTGACCCTCGTTCCAAACTGTTTACCTGTTACAGCAAACAACAATAAGCGGCGCTGCAGCAGTGTTGACTGCTACAGTCACACTGCAATCTTTTCTTTTCCACATTAAGCAAAGCCTTTTCTCCCAGATGCACTTGTATGTCCTATCTCATGTCTATAAGCTGGATTCTACCGTTATTACACATTATTGTGAATATGAGTCTCAGAAAAGACTCTGTGTACTCCCTCTCCCAGTGGTGGGAATACTCCCCACCTCCTGTGGATACTGCATGCTGCAGTGGTTCATCACGCATGAACTGCACTCACTCTACAGTTTGGGAAAACACATCTTTTTTAAAATTCACATATGTTACTCCCACGTCTCTGCACAGCTCTCATCTTTTCCCCCCCAAAAGCTGGGAGAAAAGTAAGCCAAGACTCCCTCTGTGGATTCATCATTTTTAGGGGAATTTGGGCACATTTTCTGGTTGAGGTCCACCAGCCAAACGATGATCTAAAGCTCTGTTGGATGCGAAAACTATGAGAAATGCTATAAAAAGTCACGATCCATTTCACGAGCGATGGTTAAGTGGACAGGTTGTTTTTTTGAAGTGTTTATCTGTTTATTTTGAATATTAACATTTTGAAAATTTCAATGAAATCTAAATTTCAGTGACTCAGATCCATTTGCACCACAAACCCTCTGTAGGTTAACCATTGTTTCTCTTGCGCATAACTGGCAGCTCATTTGGGTTTTCTCCACATTTTTCACTTTGTGGAATCAGAAGCATTTTCTGAACGTTGCTCCTCACATGAAGACCCATACAGTGATTATTTTTTTTCTTAACATTTGCTCAGGTGGAAACACAACATGTAGATGTCTGGGGACATAAAATATGAATTAAAATCTGGTTAAATTAATCTTCTTATGGGTATTTTTCAGTTAAAATCAGTATGATCTGAAAACAGTGTGCTTCATCTACCATATTTTATACATGTATTCATTATCATCTGTATCAGTATTTGCTTTTTTATTCCTCTGAGTAAGAAGAGCGATAAAAATGCATTTCTTTATACTTGATAAAGGATAAGAGATATAAAATTGTGAAAGAAGTCCTTGATGTTTAGTCAGACTTTCACAACTTTTCACCCTAATACGTGTTTAATCATTTCACTCAAAGAGTAGTAAACATAATAATAAAAACACACAACAAACCTTTCTTCTAAAATGAGCAGCGGACCAGAATTTACAGATCATTTATTTGCGGCTGGAGAGAAGTTGCAAAGTGGACAGCGTGCAACTCAAAGGCCATGGCTGCTAGAGTTTCCAGTTGAGCAGTTGCTGAGATAAAACAACTGTTGTTTGTGCTCTGTACTGTGATAATAGGCTGTGTTGGGGAGCAAAAGGAGCTACACTTGACCCTCGACCCACACATGTAGCGAGGGGGGAGGGGAGGGTGGGGGAGTATTTTTAGTGCCTCGCCAATGTGGATCTGAACAAACAGAAAATGGCTCAATACTGTTACCTCCTCCAGGGTTTACAAAAGCAGTTCAGAGAAAAGCAAAACCTTGTTGTGTTCTTTTATCCTCACAAATCCTCCGCCGCACCTCTGCTGGTATTGATTCTCCCGCAATAAATCTTTTTTTTTTTTTTTTTTTTGCTCCGGTCTCCACCTTGGATGGAAATGTCTCTGTGCACACTGAAGAGGAATTTACATCCCACGGGCCCTGGCAGGTTACCCCCCCCCACACACACACACACCCACCCTCCAAGTGAGACATGAGCAAGACATGAACACTACTGCCACCTTTCAAACTCTCCAAATCTGATCCACAGTTTGACCAGCAGTGACCCCACCCCTGAGGAACCACGTGCACGACATGGCCCCCTGCTCAGTCGACCGTGAGCGCCAGAGGCTGGCCAGAGAGTAAATCATATGCTCACATTGAACCTGGATTGTGTGATTCATCTTAGCTGCTAAGATCTACACAAACTGATGTGTTTCACCATCGCAAACTCCACTGCTTCTCTCTCAGACCGCATGACTTATCTAGAACCGCAGAGATAATTCCAGTCACGACCTCCTGAGTATAAAGTCGCATATCTCAGTCCATCTACAGCACATATAAACTCAATTTTAACTTGTAATGGGCAGGTTGATAGTCGTCTTTAGAGCGATATTTACCAGAAACTTAAGAACTTAGGTTAAGTATAACATATGGGACTGAGCCCTAAAATATTATCTGTCCACATCTGTTGAGCTCAAATATCAAAGAACTGTTGGCTCTCCACTCTCACTCCCCATACTAATGCCTATTTTATACAATCAAGGGCGCTTGACAGTTTAATACATGGTGACTTCAAAATACTGTCAGATTTTCAAGCATAAACAAAATCGATCACTTTAGAAATCTGCAAAGAAAACACAGGCACGTAGTAGCTGCTGTTTCTCAATATGGAATCCTAGCTGATTAGTTTAGTCGCCTATAAGGAAGCCAACGCCTGTTTTATGAGGCAAATCCAGCACAGATTCTGAAAGTTTCACTTCTCAACCACCTCTGTGTTCTGCAGTCCTATAAATGGATGCGCATAGTGTCTGGAAACTTTATCGCTTTGTGTATTCTTGAACTTATTTGATTTTATAAAGATCAAAAATAATTCTTCTGTAAGATTCATGCTATTCTTTTTAATGAGTAAACAGGATCATTCGCAGATCAGCTTACACCGCATCAACAGCAAGCAGGTATTGATCTAAAATAACAGATAAATTAATCTCTGCTTCCTCAGCAGCATCTTCCTACTATTAGACGCTCGCCTCTGAACCTCATACACTCTGGGACTTGAGCCTCAAATCTTTCCTTGTTGGACCTTCTTGAACTGATTGAGCGAAGACAGGAAGATATGATTTAAGTGTTCGTGTTCACATACCCAAAGGGAATGTGGTAGCCCGTGCTGTGGAGGCTGCTGAAATAGTAAAAAGCTCTTACCTCCAACTAAGACTGAAATGATGCATTGGGTTCTGTCCGGAGCATTGCATCTCTGGTTTTGGCTTTTATTTACTATATCATAATAGGTTTCTTTGAGCACCAGTTCAACCACTTTGTTAAAGAGGAAAAGGAGTGATGTGTAATGTTTTCTAGGTATGCTAAGACTCATACTTAGTAAAAATATATAAAGGGGAAAGTTTTAATTTGTTGACGATAGCTGCTAAAGAGTTGATCCTCTTGACCCGTGCTGCAGAAATAATCCAGCCTGTCTCACGTGAGGAGGCTCTTTTACGGTCAGATTGATTAATCTGCGGTTGCCTTGCTGCAGAGCAGGCAACATCAAAACACTGTCTGATTTGTTCACAGGACAGGAAGGTAAGACGCTGGCCGCCACCTAGACCACAGGTGATGGAATGTGCTGCACTCTACATCTGATTCTGGTTCTGGTGCTGAGCAGGAGGGGAAATCGCTTCAGAAAAAACACGCTTAAGTGGCAAAAGCGGCTAAACATGGGGCACCATCCAATGCTCCGCGCCATGGCTCTGTATGAAGAACACCAAAGACTTCCAAATGAAAGGCAGCCGTGATCGACCAAAACAAGCGACAAACAAAATGAAAAGCCCATAACGCTTTTGCCTTCTTGGAGATCAACACCTCAGAACCCCAAGAAAGTGTTACTAAACACTATCCATGCTGCTTTTTCACTCAGCAGTTTTCTGTTGCTATAGTAAGTGTATCTATATTCTATTGCTCCGGAAAAAAAAAGCAAATGAGTGATCTAATTTTCTCCAGAGGTAAAGAGCTTATTTGGACGAGAAGCTAAAGAGGTCATTAAAGTTGAACTGATAGCTGCTCTGCGACTGCGGTCAATTTCGTGTACTTGGAAGATTTAATTCTCTCAACTTATCTGTTTAGCCCGGCATGCCTGAAAGTTGAGAGCAAAATCACCTACCAAATCATTGTGGCTTGAGCAACGGGAGTCGATGTTCATTCAATAAGTAGTGGTAGATGTTTCCTGTCACAACAGGAAGGGATTGTCTGATCCTTCCTGTTAAATTGTATATATAACACTGTATTTGTACATACATACGGTGTATGCTTGTGTGTTATGTATGACGAGCTTAAAATTTATCAGAAAGTAATTTAGTCTCCATTTGTGAAAAAAGAGTAAACAACAATTTTAATAATGATGAACAATAAACAATTGACCAACATGTATCTGACCCTTAATGGCATTTTGCCTCCCCACCCCTATTATGGAAAAAAAAAACTGCCCCAGTTTATATTTGAAGAATGATATCATTAATCGCTACTGGAAGGTTATTAATTAAACAAATGGGAATCATGTAGCTATTGCTCTGCTTTTTTCCAAATTACCTGACTGCCCTGGAGGAACACTAGTTCTGTTTTAATTGCTGTGCACAGAGCCTTGGCTTCGCCGCCACCGGATTTTCAGGGTGTGATGCCTCATTTCTCCTTGCTGCGCTTTTGGAACTGAGAAGCAACACAGTGTGATGTTTGTTTACTTGTTGAGGGATGCCTGCATCATTTCTGCAGGTGAGGATGACTTTTTATGCCTTTGTCTTGAAAAAAAAAAAAAAAAAAAAATTACTGAACACCTGAGAATTTTTTGCATTGGAGTGTGTGTGTGTTTGTGGACAAGGTGTTATGTATAGACGGCACACGGGCTAAGTGGAGCCCTGGCGTTTCTTCCAGACAGACCATCGCGCCTGTTACAAATCCAGAGTGACAGCTCTTGTAGTGGAAGGCTATTCTTAGCCCCTCCTTGATCCATCGTAGGGGTGGGTGGTTCACGAACCAGAGCCTAGAGCTGCGTCAACATCCGTGGTCACTTGATGGGTGCTGACACCTACGCCTCCTCCCTCACACCTGTCGGCCCGTGACAACCACGGGCCACCATCCAGCTGAGGATCTCCTGATCATCTCTTGCCCTCTTTTAGTTCTCTTTTGTTTTGCACAGCCCTGGTCTGTCTCCTTGTCTCTGTACTTTAGGGCTGTTTCTGTCTTCTGGTCTCTGCCTTTCTGTCTTCCTCACACTAAAGCCAGAGATGAAGTAGAAGGAGCACAGCAAAAATAAAATAAGCAGAGCTATTCTGTCTCTTCTTCTTCTCTCTCTTTTCTCCGCTACCTAATCCTGCACTCATCTTGTTAGGTGGCTCATACTACAGGGAAACCACAAAGGGTACAGATGTGAGGTTGTGTCCTTGCTCTTCCTTTCTGCCATCGTTTATCTGCTTTGTTCACCTCTCGTTAACCTTCCCACGCAGCATGTCAACTATGTACAGCTCTAGACCATCACAGACCGCGCTATTAAATGTTTTGATAGAAAAAAGGTTTTCCCTCTGTTGAGTGTTAAATGCTCAACAGTCTATCCTGAAAACTTAAATCAAAAAGGTCAAAGCAGCGGTGTCAGGGTACGGATGTGAAGCATCTAACGGTGGCCACTAGCGAAGATTTACGGCACACTTGAGTCCAGCGAAATAAGCTGATCTCTCTTTCACATGTCCTCCCATCTTGATTTATTCTAACTGAATGCTCTCTACTTCATCTCTCTGTAGCAAGCCACAGTTACCACAGACAGAAAGCTGAATGTTTACAGGCAGGATAACTCCTCTTCGGCAGCCTGAGTCTCCAACGCCGACTAGCAAGTTGCAGATCAAAGACAGGACAAGCAAATGTTTGTGAACAGGGAGTTCAGTGCTTTGCAGATAGCACTGTGATATACGGGCCCTGATCAGAATGCAGTTTGAAAGTCTTAGTTTAAAGGCACAATCTTATTTGTTTCTGTTTGGGTTCAAAGGAAAATTATTAGGTAGAGAGCAGGACAGAAAAGGAGGTTTAGGTAGTCCGACTTTTAGAGGGCAGATGACGGTCCATTTATTGATTGTGATGTACCCAAGGCTGAATGTAGCTCCAAATAACTTATATAAAAACAGATTAATTGACCTGTCATCAAGTCAGCTGTAACCATCCGTTATTACTCAACTCTGTGACTTACTGCTGACACCCTACCAGAGCAGTGGTTTGGTGGCGTGATATAAACATCAGCAGACGAATTAAAAGCTTTTGCAAGGTTTTTGCAGAACAACAAAATAGCTAAGCGCCTGCTTCCTACCACAGAAGTACACTCACACCTCTGTGACAAATAGCAGCTGAGATGACACCATGATACTGATGCTGTTTATACTTACAGAGAGAGAGAAGGAGAGAGGAGTAATCTCAACATCAGGCCATCTTGGACACAGGAGCTGATAAAGACAAGAAGGAGTGGGAAAGCCCTGACAGACCCTGGATGCTTGAGTTGCTCATACAGCGTACAGTCCCACATGTACTGGGATCAGAAAGCACTCACTGCTTCAGTTTCGCCCCTAGGCCAATCACAGTCTGAGCTATTTAACTGCCAAGCTTTTCTAGACCTAGACTCTAGATGTACTGCATGTATATGAGGGTCAACACATATGTAACCTGTTAACAAATGCAACCCCCCAACCCTGTATTATCATTCAGCATTTCCATCCATACATAATGGATCTCGCCACGTGAAAGTTCACTCCTGCTGATTGTAGCAGCACTTAGAAAGCAAGGGATTACTTAGGCGTAATGCGAAACTGTACTCAATGTGTATTTTGTATGCATTGAAGCACCTGTGTACCGCCTGCTAATGTTTGGTAAATTACTACTAAGGACAATATACAGGGAGGCATCACTCATTCAAGGAGTTGCGACTCATGCACGGGCGCATCTCTATATCACCGCAACAGATGTGTTGTGGAAAATAATGAATGTTTGTTTAGTTGCGGCATTGTGTTTACCTAATAGGTTATTCATTACCGCACTCTGTGCTGAACACAGCACAAGGACCGAGGCCCCACATGTTGTTCTCGCTACGCGTGACGCTGCTCAAGTGGTCTAATTAGGATCAAAATCACTCCTGACAATTAACTCCCCCAACAATTAAAATCTTATGTATTCAGTGCCAAAGTGGGTACAGTTTAATGTGTCTGTTCTTCCGGTGCATGATTAGACGATTTCTCTGACACACACAGCCCATGGTTCATTTGCAGCTGCCATTAAATTGTATAAAAGTTCTGGCTTGAATGTGTTTCATGATTTGGGTGTAGGCAGTTGTGCAGTTGTTCGCACAAGACAAGTTTGAATAACACAAATATGCAAAATAATGTATGCTAAACTCAGCTGTCCATTGTTTTTGCTGGTGTGGTGGACACAATAATGGAAACACTGACAACAGAGTGCGTGTGCAGCAACAACTGACAAAAGCAAAAATGACTTTGTAGAAAATCCACCTCTCTGACATGTATCTTTAAAATGCATTATTTTTTAACAAATATGATATTTTATCATATTGCACTTGTACTCACTGGTGCTCATTTCTTTTCTCAGCTTGTTTAATTTTGTTCTACCAAGCATACACAAAATTACTGGAGTGGGTCGCATTGAGCAAGATATGTGTCTAGACTTGTATAATAATTATACAAAATATACTTTTGTTTAAAGTAGCAATGACTGTAATGTAATTTAAAGAATTCAAGAAAGTATGCAGCTTGTGTTTCAAGTCCATGCTGAGCCACACCAGCAGTAAAACTCTTGGGGGCTTGACAGATGTTTAGAGACATAAAACACTGCATTGTGTACTGTATTTAGCACACCACACTGACATCCACACGTGTGTGTGTGTGTGTGTGTGAGAGAGAGAGACCGCAGCAGACCAAGAGTAGATTCCAGATAGAGATATGGTTACATACGCTGCATTTGAACAGGAGCGATAAGGACACCAAGTGCAGCTGCTGAATTGTGAAAAACACGCAGAAATTAAACTGCGTCCTTAACGTGCACCAGACGAAAAAAAAAAAAAAAAAAAAATCATAAGCCCATCAGACTGATGTGGTAGTCTGTTCAAATCATATACCTTCGAGCACAAACAAACATAATCGTCCTATAAAGTCACATGTTTATTGATATTTGTTTACCACAGTCTACAAGTTGGGTTTTTATTTCGCATGAGTGATGACATTCAGCTTTATTTGAAGTAATAATGGAAATGTCATTTAAACTGAATACAAATAAATAAAAGGCAAATTACCGTTGACGGCACGGGATTCCGCTGATTTCCCAATCTGCAGCACTTCAATGCTGCTCATCATCTGAGCAGCACTGCGGACGATATTTCCTCCTCGGCCTGGGCGTGGCTCAGCTGTTAATCCAACTTCAAAATAAATTAAGCGCCTGGGTGTTCGGCTGTGGGAACAAGTCCTTGTCCTGACAGCGACTGCGAGGGAGCGGAGAGTTTTACAGAAAAGGCTTTAAAAAGTCCTTGTGGGGGGGATGAATTTGAAAATAAAGTACACGTTGAGCTGTGTGAGTGGGTTGGTTCAGTGGCTGAGTGAGCGGGGCGAGCCGCACCGCCGCTTACTTGCGCTCCTTGTACCCGTGTGACGTAACGGGGAGGGGGGGTTCAGTTTGGACCGGGGATAGTGTGCCCGCCTCAGTTCATAAACTGTCAGGTGTCTGACCATGATGGTTTGTTGGTATCAATAATGTGATATGTGCCACTTAATAAAGGAGCAGTTCAACAAATTTATGCTTATTTGTTTGCTTGCTCAGAGTCAGATGAGAAGATGGCTACCACTTATAGTCTCTAGTAAATAAGCTGTCACCAGCAGCCGGATAAACTCTCTGTCACACTCCAGGGCAGAAGTGGAAATAGTACAACCAAGATGCACCCGCGTATACGCACAAGAAAACATGTGGTTTGCATTTGGCTGAACAGCAAGAAAAGTTGGAAGTGCTTCACCAGAACTGAACTGTGAGAATACAGTACATGAAACAAGTATCCAGTTTAGATGTCTGCGCAGGGGTCCATGCAGGATCCTGACAGATGACAGAGCTTACATCACATGGACTCCTCGGGCTACAAGGATGTGGAAACCCATGAATTGGCCTTAATTTAGCTCAGACTAATGACTGGAAACGGGAAACAGCTACCTGGCCCCTGTCCAAGGCTAACAAACTCTCGCCTGCACTCAGCTTCGCTTGCTTTCTTTTGATGAGAGTTAGATCAGGACACATCACTGACATGTCATAAGCTACCTCCAGCTTAGCTTAGCTTAAAACAGCAGGAACAAAACAGCTAGCCTGGCCCGTCTGGGGTGAAACAAATCCACCTATCAGCACGCCATCCGCTGTTGGCTCATATATTTACCGTGATTGATATCAATCATCTCATCTAACACGCGGGCAAGAAAGGGTGCAAGTGTAGTTCTCACAATGTGGAACTACCCTTTTAAATGAATGGTTTATTAACTAAACAGAGTGAGTATGATAATAAGATTCCCATAGGGACTGATAATAAACCACACCATTTAATTAAAACTTATTCAGTACTATAATATCTATTTGTGTGTGTGTGTCCGTGTCCCTAAAATACTGGTAGAAGTCCTAAACTTCACTCCAATTTCATAACAGTTTATTGGCTGAGTGAACTTTGTCCGCCCTCTGGATGCCTCTATATCTCTGATGTGCTCTCACTTGTCATTTCACCAACCATGCCTTTACCGGCGAGGCCATTTCATTTCTACATACTGAGCAGAACTAATGCCTTTATTTAGCAGGTTCGGGGAGCACGAGGGTCCCTTTGCCGCAAATGAGGGTCGAATTTTGCCTGATCACCACCGAAATGCCAAGCTGAAAATAATCAATGCCTTCCTTCAGCAATTTCATCCCTGGCTGAATCTGAATTTATGCCTGAGTGGAGGCCTGTCAATGTGAGAAATGCGGATTAAAGGTACGTAAGGTCAGATGGATGGATCACAAAGATTAGACTGGAGCGAGCTACTGAAATGCATCAATGCTGTCAGCTTTTCCGAATTAATGGGAAAGTCTTAGTTTTCCCACTGTAGAGCCCTCACAGTATTAAGGCTCAGTCTGGGACTTTCTGGACGCTAACCAACTAATCAATCACCTCGCCTTGCAGTGAGTTTGACTGCATATCCCATTGTGAATAAATTCTCCTAACAACACTTAAATGAACAAGGTATAGCGGTATAGACTGCCAGCGTTGTAGTGACTGAGCAAAACACTGTGTTTTCCTGCAAAACACACACACTTTTAAAGTGAACTTTGCCTGTAAATAGGGTTCATGACCTCTGTATGTGTCAATATGTTTCCGTAGGGTTGAAGCAAAGATCTGCTGGACACTAGTCTGCCTCAAATATAGTGTTATAGTGCATATAGTATTCTTGCCATCTATGATATATTTCTATGACTTAATATTTGATCTTTCTTAATTATTTGATCTTTCTTATACCTTATTATTCAAGTCTTACTTTGACCTATTAACCCATTCAACTCAGAAATAACCTTCTTTCTCTCTCTGGGTTGTACTGATAAGAAGCCATTGACAGTGTCAGCAGATCAAATTTCCACCCACATTTTTATTATTATTTTTTATCAGTTGTGTGCCGAGTAGCTGTTGAAGATTCTCTTTGAACGGGTAAGAAATAGTGTTGGCAGCCCTTTTGACTTTTGTTCTTTATGTGAGACGGAGGATATGCCAGAATAGGACTGAGGAGTGATCAGCCGTGATGCTGGTGCGCCTGGAGCTCTCTGAGGCTACAGTGTCACACAAAAAGGCAGCGCTCCACCAGGCAGGCATCACTGCCTCTGTACTGAAAGGCTTTAAATCAGGTGGAAGTAATGAAGTTGTCAGAGACTTGATACATATTTTTTCCCCCACTCCTGTCCCCCGAGACATTATATATAACAGCATCGGAATTAGCCTATCACACATTTATGGGCTCAGTTGACTTAAATAACCACAGCTCTTGCTTAACCATTATTTGATCATAGCACCATCTGTATATTTGTTTCTGGAGGCACTCTTACAATAAAAGAGAAATGTCTGATAATTTAACAACACCAACAATATGACATATATATTCCCGCTTCTTAAAACACAAGCTCAGGGCACAAAAAATGGAAAACTCATTAAGTCTATTCACGTATGCAAAGAGTTTTCTACCTTAAAATAGCAAAAGCTATGCGGTATTATCATAAAAGACAGTGGAAAGCTGTGTGTGTGTGTTTGATGCATATGGAGTGGAAGGGTTAACCAGACCATCCAACAGAGGGAGCCAGTGAACTAATGCCAACTCAGTGAGAAACAGTTGAATTAATATCAAAATGACACATACCATTATGAAATATTAAAATGTGTCTTGATGCATTAAAGATACACACACACAGATTTGGTGTTTTCCTTAAACCACTGCCTCTCTTTTCTCCTGCCTTCCGCAGGTTGCTATTCCATACATTTCTCCACATCCTTCACCTTGTCACATTATAACCACCACTGAGATAATATAATGGTTCTGCCTTTGAACATGCCTTAGTTACAAAACCAGACTTCGTAGCCTGATAACAGAACGCTTTATGGTTTGCCGTCGCCGCAACAACTGTCGTGTGTAACACAGTCTGAACATGCCTGTGGTATCTAAACACAAAAGTAAAAATAATCCTCTGTGTTGTGAGGTATTTGTTTACATCAGAATACATATGTTTGGCGATTTAACCCATGGGGCAGCTGAGATAAACTTCTGCTCAGACAAGGTAAACATTTCCTGCTGCATATTGTTTTACTGCTGCGAAAACTTAGCCTGAACAGTGTTGGGAACGCCTGTGCTGAGGGAGAGAAAGGTCCCTGCACAAGCAAAGCTGGCAGCGGGAACAGACAGGTGAAGAGTGCAGCGCGTAGGCAGCGTGTTGTGTGGTTGGGGTCAGTTGCAGTCTAGCCTCCGGTCTCCCTCCGCCCCTCGACAAGTTTGTTTCAGAGTCTGTCACGCTTCTTGAGTCTGGCCATTCAACTGGCATTTGGCAGGATTGTATTTTCTATGCCAGACAATGAGATTAGTGCTCTGTAGCATACAAAAAAATTCCTTTCTTATGTTTTTAACCTGATTGAGGCTTTGATGCATTTGTTTTTGTCTATAATATACAAGCTACTGGCCAGAAACTGCGTTTATATTCCAGCTCATTTCAAAATAATTACTGTACAAGCAGTATGTAGGTCACTAGGAAACAACAGTCAACATTCTATAGATGTTTCCATGGCGCTCACTTCCTCATTATTCGCTACATTATCTTCTATTCAAGTAGTTGAGGGTTTTAAAAAGAGAAATATCAATTAGGGCCGGTCACCAAAGCCACAGTCATTGAAGTGTGATAATGTGACCGTCTGTCAAGACCTTTCCGCTCACATACATTTACATCTTTTGCTTTTAACAGCCTCTGATTTTGAGGCCAAATGATGGGAAAATAAGGCTCAAACCAATTTATTAACTTTGACTGCTCTACTTTGAAAAGAAAGAGTCCATGGTGGAAGTACTTTACTTTTTTAGTTACTGTGATGGAGTTGCTGAGCAACACGTAATGGAACAACACATATGTACATCTTTCAGGCCAGGCAACTTGAAGCAACATACGAACAGCCAATCTGTGTGCTGTTTCCATTCAAGCATTTCCGCACCCGCGTGATGGCCTGAGTGTTGTTCAGCCAGATGTCCATCAGCGTAATGGCAGGGTGTTCAGAGACGGGCTGAGGATGTACTGTCATGTTGAAAGGTTATCAGTTTGTTTCACCCTGGTACCTCTGACAGCCAGCTGGCCAGAGCATGATTCTCCCGGGAGGTTGCTGGAGAGACCGGAGTTGGCGGTACTTTATCAGCTCTCAACTCTACTGGGTCCACTGGGTTAAGTGAACGACAGGACTCTGGCTGAGAGTAGGCTGTCTAAGGCACCTGGAGAGCTTCTATAAATGATAGATAGGTTTAGTGGTCATTATTATTTGATCATTTCAAATTATCACTTAGTCGCTGCGTGTAATTTGCATGCAGTATGTATCAGTCTTATATAAGAGACTTATATAAACATGTAGCAAATAAAATGATGTTGAAAGAAATAAATACAGCATAATAGAGGAAGAGTAAAAAGTTACAATAATAATAGAAACACTTAGAAAGAACTTATATCTGCTTACACCAAATTGTTGCATAACCTATACACATTTCTTTATATGTACATTCTACACTCAACGACATCCCCACAGCTATCTTCATATTAAATTCCAGATGTTGCTAACCCTGATTGGCATATAAGTATGTGGCATTACCTTTTTACAACTGAGCCTCTGGCTCAACTGTTAATAACAAAAGGCGCTGCATTTACAAGACAGATATATGTCCTTGGGCATACTACTTCATCTCATGTGTACTGAGGGCAGACTGACTCACAGTGACTCACTATCGCAAAGTGATATTATGAGATGGACGGGCTAGCTAAGGCATACTAACATTGGTAGTGGAAGTGTTGACAAATTGGTGAATACAGGAATGAAGTTTGATGCTGAACTACAAATATTTCTTCTCGGCTAGAAAGTGTTAGCTGTTGTTGCTAACGCTAGCTATGTGTAGCAATAGTGAAAACTTACACACGGCCTTATCTAAAATTCATACAATTTTTTCACCCTTTCAGTTGCATTTCAGATCGTCTCTCTTGGTTTTAACTTATGCTTATCTATACATGGATGATAAAATTTGTTTCTTCTCCAAATGCATAGCACCATAGGCTGGGCACACTGACATGGTAGCTCAAACAGTGTGTATAGTTACCTGAGAACAGCAGCAGGTGTTTATTCCTGTGGATCATGGAGGCTAATAGAGCCCAGCAGCTCATGTCACAGAGTTGACCATGTCCCTGAGTGTAAAATAGCCATACTTGGCGGATGGTGTTATCTCCCCTATTCACACAACTAATACCAACAAAGATATAATTTTCACCCCTTATCCCTCCGTCGTGTTGCAGACGAAGCCATGCCAACTCTCTCTTCCATCCAGCAGGGTTCACATTACGGATTTCCTGTGGAATCCTCTAAAAATGCTTTTGAGGCGACGGATAGAGAATCTGAACCGAGTCAAACCTCCTCAAAGATTTGAATTGTGGTAGCGGTTTATTAGTCTCAGTAAATATTACAAACACAGACAAAAGAGCGCCCAGCAGGATTTTCTTTTCTCAGAATCATCCAAAAGTTTCTCTGGTAGCATTTGACAACAAGACAGGAGTTTTTTAAAATGCAATTCGATTTAAAAGTTTGTTTCTATTTCTGTGGGATGACTGCAGAGCTTTAGAGGCATGTAACTGTTATAAAGAAAGATTAAGATTTATTTAGAAATCATAATAGGATGAGTCATTTTCTATTCATAAAGCCCCTGTAAGGATTAAACTTATTTCAGTCCTCCTAATCTAACTCAATAGCCAGACAAGCTGCGGTACAAGTATCTATGCTAACAAATAATTTAGCAAAGCATCACTATTTTTGGAAATATGAAATATTAACAGACAGACAATTTAAAAATGCACTTAAAGTCCTTTAATATGTTCCTGTGAGATAGACTGTATCTGATACTGATGTGCTCATGCCTGGGGGGTAATCATTATTGATGCCTCATGCCTGCATTCTGTGGGTAGATCTTTGTACTCTATATCGCCAACACATGTAAATTCAGCACAGAGTGAGGACTAGACTAAAAATATGACTAAATTTGTCTTATACGCATTTTCTAACAATTTTGACTCCATTTGTTTCCGCCTGTTTGCAAACTGATCTATAATAACTGCCCAGATTAATTAGGAGTCTCAGATGGATGAGTGACGCTTGTTTTTGAGAGAGGTACCACCCTCCGCCATGTTGTGCTGCTTAAACAATAAAAGTAATTCTGGGTAAACAGTCACCAACAGCTATTGTATACATTCTGCCATCACAGCTAAATTAGAACAATTAAAATGTTTAGGTAGTGGTTAAAGGGCTTTGTCAGCATGATTTTTGTTTAATTTTACCCAAAAATACATTCTCCCCAACAGCTGCTGCATTGACTTAAATCACCTAATATTTACTCTGTTAGTCTAAGGGCAATTGACCTTAAATTCCCCATCCCCCAAACACAGTTTGGCTTAACTGTGTAAATGGGATTACTGAGAGTATAATTATGTGAGAAGTGGAAAGAGCCGATAAAAGGCACAAATAAATTGAAATTTAGGATACTGATCATTAATCCATAATGAACTGATTATCACTGTCCTTCAAAAGAGTTGATGGATAAAGAAGATACAATACACACATGGAGTAAAAATAAAAATCCCTTTTCCAAACACCTTTCAGCGCTGCGATTGATGTTCATCTGAACAACTTCCTACAATTCAGCAATTTTATTTTATGTAAAACAATGTTGTGTTCTTTTGAATTCCTCAAGACCACTGAGGCGCCAGCACAAAGCTGTAAATCATCTTGAAAATAGATTCCGTCTGTTTCAAGTAGTTGTTTTATTTTTTTTTCCGCCATGTCCTCGACCGGAGGCATTATGGTATATTTTGGTCCGCCCCATCCTTGTGATATCTTAAGAACTGAATCTGAGGGATTTATCAAATTTGGCACAAACTCACTTAGGACTCAAGGGTGAACTGATTAGATTTTGGTGGTCAGTCGCTGTTAAGGTAACTGCAACTCACAAAACTTGATTTTGGGTCAACTCAATAACTTATACGCTAATCATGACAAATGTTCCTAATAAATGTCTGATGGGATAAAATTATGAAGGGATAACATTTTATGTGCAAAAGGTCAAACGGCCAACTTTGCTTTGACATTATAATGTTCTGTGAAATACCTTCTGGCCATTATTCATCTCTTTTCCACATAACCTGTGAATTGAAGGGTGTTAGACTATGTTTCTAACTTGACTGGTTGGAGGAGACATAAACCACAAGGCTGTAATTCAAGTTTTATAATAAACAGTGCCCAAATCAGGTAACTGGTTTTATTAATCGCAAACACCTGTTGAGCCAAATTTAGCAGCGCTCCTTGTCTAATGCCCTTCATGCATTTTAAAACCATCCTGTTGTTTGATCTCCACAATTAACTCCATTAAGAGGTTATTGCTAAATGAAACTCTGGCTTGTTTGTTTGTTGGTTAGCCACCCCAAGACTAAGGGGCTGTAATTATGGTGATTACTGCATATTTAGAGTGGCATAATTGTGATAATGGGTGAAAGCTGTGACGCTCGTTCTTCCTGTTTTGGCCACAGGCCATCTGGTTATTCCAACTGTATATGTCCACATGAATCCATTAAAAAAGGTGACAGCCCCCGGCTCAGCTGCCTCTAAGCACAAACATCCATTCATCCTCTGAAGCACGGCGCAAGCAATTAACACTGACATTGACATCAGTATAGAAATTAAAACAACTGCTGCACTGATATTGAGGCAATCTGTTGCATGTATATGTGTTTCCATCAGGGAAAAAAACACAAATAAAACTTAAGTGCTCTAATTGTATGCTATGATCATTTGAAAAGAAGTACGTCTCTCCTGCTCCTTTTCTGTTCTCTCTCTCTGTCTTTCTCTCTCTTTCTGCCCCAGCCCTCTACTTTCACCCATCTGCGATGGCACAGCTTTTGATTGATGACGGTTTCTCCAGGGTGTGTTCTTTAACAGAAAAGTTTCAGTCCTGTTTCTAATTCCAGCTCCCTTACTCTCTCTTTCTACCGACTGCCATGACGCACGTAGGTTTCTGTTACGGCCAATTTCATTCTCTCACAATCATTACAAGAAGACGACGGAAAAAAAAGGGCCCGAAAAACACAGGAGCATTGTGCAATATTGTTTCGTGTTTATATCTGACCATATGAGATAATTCATCATCCACCTTTCTAACACAAAGCTCTTTTGGATTTCTTTTCACTTGTCGACATATGATTTCAATAAACACTGGACAGTGGAGGATAGCTCCACAGATGAGCCCCTTTCAGCAATTTTTCAGTCTCACATTTTTCAGGCTGCATTCAATGCCATGGTGTTTCAGAGGGAAAACATAAGACCCACGTCTCCACAAGTAAAGCCACTGTGAAACTCGAACTGATTTTTTTGATTGTGTTTTAATCTAAAAATCAGTTCCACTTTAATAATGCTATGTGATTGTCCAACTAGTACTATTACACTTTGTAGTC
This sequence comes from Lates japonicus, assembly GCA_033238685.1. Lineage (NCBI taxonomy): Eukaryota > Metazoa > Chordata > Actinopteri > Centropomidae > Lates > Lates japonicus. The sequence continues at coordinate 34,024 of BRZM01002225.1, forward strand.
TTGTCTCACCTGCATGTGTGTGTGTGTGTGTGTGTGTAGGAGTGGGTGGGTGGATGTACTGCAGGGAAGTTACCTGCATCTCTTTCACCCTCATGAGCCTGGAGCCAGAGTCTGAAATGTTTTTACCATGGGAAATTTATGCATACAGTTTTTTTTTGTTTTTTTTTAATCAAGGACTTTATCTTTTCACATGGCTCAACATGTATAAGGAGTTATTAAGATACTGGTACTTTATTGACCTACATTCTGAGTATTATTGTTATTGTTAAGTTAAGTATGATAGATGATCGTTACATGTTTATTTTCCTACGTCTTAACTGAAAAAACACTCTCTGGATATCCAGTGTGTGCGGGTGGTTTCTGCACAGTGTCAATAAAGACTCATATTATAATTTTGGTTTTGGCATATTGACCGCCCGCAGGAAAATATATGCTAATGCCTGATCCTGGCTGATATCACATACACTGCCTCCTGCAACACTGCCCCGTTTGCTAACATTAATACATTTGAGACAGGAAATCTTTCCCTCTTTCTCTTATTTCCTAACAGTATGGTTTTACAATGAGTTTATGTAAGACGTGACTCAACTCTCCTACAATTATATGAAACACTGGAGCAGCCCAGAATATGTTACATAAATAGACTGCTATCGATTTAATGATTTAATCCTAAAATATCAAATTGAAGTAGATTTGTCCAAGATTACATTTCATGGGTTTGTGTGTTTTGTCTTATTTATTTGATTCTGTGTAAACACATTCTCCGCTGGATATGTAAGTTTCACTCCAATCTGGGCTGGTAGTACTCTCAGAGATGCCAGAAAATCATGCTGAGTTGATATTTTAATTTGAGGCAGATACAGACACAAGCAGAGGGATTGCGGGAGAGAAAATCCTCAAGAAAATGTGCCAAATAAAGAGAAAAACCTGGAGAATAATAATAGAGAAGAGTGCGATATACATAAAACTGCAGCTGGTGCATAGAGATAACAATTTGTCAAGGCTCGGTACCTGTTTGAATCCATAACTGTCACGGCCAAGAACTAAAAATATGTTTCATGTGTGAAAAAAGTGAGATGTTTCATCTGGTAGGAGAGACTTTTAGGATTTTTAAAGGGAGAAAGTAAACCTGACAGATCTCAGACTGTGCTGGAGAATTTTATATAATGTAAATATCATGTCTTGTCTGCCAAGTACTTCTGGTGAGACCCTGCAGTCCTTGTCAGATGTCTAACATGAAGTGTAGACCACTACTGCCCCCCTAGACCACAAAGAGATAAAGCAACCAATTTACACTATCCTGCTCTTTGAGTCTGTCTCCTGCTGTTTCTCTGGTAATTTACACATCAGTAAGACAATGGATCAATGCAGAGTTTTGTCTTTGTGTTCACAGTGGGAACAGAACATTGGGTTCAACTCACCCAAGCCGAGGCTGAAATGTAATTAACCGCCCCGCGGAACAGCCAATCCCAACGCAGCCTAACACATACTCACACACGGGCTTACAGACGGCGTCTCTTCCCACCTCCAGTTGTTGAGTGATGAGCTCTTCACAGGGAGTCTTCACTAGCTGCGCTCAGGCACTGCGATTTTCTTCAAACACAGAAGTGAGACAGAGCAAGGAGGCTTTTATTTTGGGTCGTAACATTGAAAATGTACTAAAACCGAACAAAAGAAGCTTAGGGAACAGTGACATTTGCTCCTGGCTCCTGTGTACCTGTACTCAGCCTCTGCAGTGACAGGAGATAAGGATGAGGGGATGAGTAAAGATGACACATATCACTCCTGGAAACCCACAGCATCACCAGACCAGTTCCACGCTGCTCCCTGAATCCACATGTAAAGCCCAGACTGACAAGCCAGTAGACAAGGGAATGACAAACACATCTACAACCTCTGGGATAATTCAATACCAGATCTTCAGTGTCAGGTCCCCAGACATGCCCCTTTAGCTTTAATACACTTGGAGGCATCTTAATAAAGAGTCTTCGGCTGGAGGAGTCACTATCTACCTCATGACGTCAAAAACTCCAGGAGATCCTCCCCTCCTTGTCAGTGCCAAATCCACGACACTTCAGAGAACTTATAAATCCCTGAGACATACACTTGTTTGACATACACTGCATCACACTTACTACACAGTCCAGAAAAATATTACACACTGGTGAGTAAAAACATTTTAATTTTACCAATATATATATAGTATTGTGATTAATCAGTTGACAAGTTGTTGTGTATTTAAGATAATATAACAAATATCAAGTAATGAGTTAACACAAGTCACTAGTCTAAATTTTGCTTTGAATATATTTCAGTCAATTAGATATTTGCGATGTTTTCAAGTCAGTTTCTAATCAACAACACATAATAGATGTGTAAAATAGAGGCAGGACTGCCTAATTATTGAATTTCAGTCGCTCGTCTCCAGTTAAATGGCATTAGTTTGATGTTATTTACTGAGATTAATACAATTAGTTTGTCTCATTAAGTGTAATGTAAGCCTAGAAAACAGGTTATCACAATTTGTGGATGTGGATGAACTGAGTTTAGGAGTGTTTCCCCTCACATCACATCCTCTGTAACTTCAAAACCAGCACGTGACTGCAAACATGTTAAACTCTCATTGAAGATCTGTATTTATAAGCTACTGTACAATCAATAGGAAATCAATAGGATGGGAGTATTAGGAGTATTTCATATATATATTTTAGCTGTAAACGTGTTTTTTATTGGAAAAACTTGAGTATGAACATCTACACTGTAATTTGCTGTAAAGACAGTGATACAGAATAATTCCTCTCGTCATTAATCAGAGACTGATGAATAATTTAAAACGTATCAAATGCAAATAAAACAGTTTATAGAACAGAAAAAGATGTATAAATAAGTGCATCATATATATATATATATATATATATATATATAGTATTGTGATTAATCAGTTGACAAGTTGTTACAAATAGTTTCCAACTTTAGCGTTTAATGACAAATCTGTGTGTTTAAGATAAAATAACAAATATCAAGTAATGAGTTAACACAAGTCACTTTTTTCAGAGTCCAAATTTTGCTTTGAATATATTTCAGAGTACATGGAAAACAGTCAATACTGTAGGGCACTCAGCACCTAATTAAATGCTCCAAAATACTTTTAAATATTCTGTTGTGTTTATTTCATTTTCAACAGAAATGCCTGAAGAAAAACACGATTGATTAAGTCTCCCATCTCCAGGGAGAAGCATCTTTCTGCAAAGAGCTTCACTCCTCCGCCAGCGTGATTAGTCCCAGGGAGTGTGTGTGTGGCCTGAGGTAGAGCCGGCGGCAGAGGGAGGTGAGAAACACCATCCGCTGAGGGAGCGAAGGGAACAAAGGTCCGCGTTAAAACCAAAATAGGCCCCTTGATGGTTGCAGTACGGGGAACGAACACAGCCTCTGGCTTCAACAGTCCATTCAGTGGAGGGAGCTCAGGTGTACTGCATGTGAGGACTTGCACGTTTTCAGAGAGGTCGTGCAAATCAGAGCAGCTGTAAATAGTCCTAGTGCCCAGAACAGAACCTGATATTTAGGGCCTGTATTAGAAGAACTGCAAAAAAAAAAAAAAAAACATCCATTTGTGGTCCTCCTGTAGGGGCCAAAGACAGAGACACAGAGCTCAAGGCCCAGAACACCTATAATGGTTTCCTTCATGTCTGACTCCAGTTATTATTCCATCAATCCAGCCATTATTAAATTTATTTCCTATGTTATCGTCCTTTTATGGTCAGAAATTAGCTTTAGGAATAGCTAAATGTCAGAAGCAGGCTTTTAAGAGCTCCAGGAAATTACCAAATTTCCACTACCCTCACTAAACAATAGTCTTGAGCAATTGTCTACGTGCAGAATTTGAACTTTGCCATTTTAATTTGGGAATAGCTGCCCTTTTATTCTGCTGTGAGAGGGTGGTGCTTTTAGCATGAGTCCCCTAAGTGAGTTAGACGTCCCTACATGGCGGGGGAGTCATGGTTCCCAGAGGAGAGTCCAACACACAGACACAATAACAAGATAACAGCCTGAGGAGAGGCCCTGACGGTGTTTGTAACGTGTGTTTTTTTGCTCTCTGGGAACTGTCTCTGCCTTACTCTGTCACTAGTTTAACCCTACTGAGAATAAAATTCTCAGCAGATTAGACACAATGTGTTTGACATGACACAGGCTGTATCATTTGTACTGATTAAGTATAAGTCCCATTGCTGTGCAGAACATGGTAAATAAGTGTGTTTATCCTTCCCCCTTGCAGCTGTAGAAACATGGAGAGAAACGTATCTTCACCACTCAACACGACCTCTCTCCCGACTCAATCCCCTCTCAATACCACAGGAGACATCAACGCCACAGTAAAACCCTTCAGTGTGTTTGAGGGGTGTGAGCAGTATGCGGAGGGCATCCTCTTTGACCTGGCCCTGCAGTCCATCAATGTGATTGTAGGAATCCCCGCCAACTTACTCGCCATCGCGGTCCTCATCCGCAATCGCAAAGAACCCTCCACCTCAGACATATTCCTGGGCTGCCTGGCCTTTATGGATTTCTACTTTAGCTCCATGCCCCCCCTCAGCTTCCTTAACCTTTACTACTGGCACAGCAAAGAGGTGTGGTCTGCCCTCAAGTTCTCCTACGGTGTCAAAGACACCAGCGGCCCCCTGTTTCTCTCCTGCATCTGCCTGGATCGCTTTGCAGCCGTGCTCTTTCCAATTGCGTTCGGGCAGCTTAAACACATCAAGTACAGGTTAGGCCTCACGGTGCTGGTATTCTGCCTCACCTTTGCTTATTCAGCGGCCAAGACTGTGGGAGGCCTCCCCAATTTTGAGAAGGTGTTCACTTACGAGATCCTGGCGACATTTTCCTGGATGGTCCTGTGTAACGGAAGCATCCTGTGGGCCCTGAAGAGGTCCCGCGGTGCTGGGAAAGATGAGATGCACCCCATGAAGAAGAAGGCCTTCAAGATGGTGCTCTCTATCCTTTGTATCATTGTGTTTAACTATCTGCCACCTGTGGCACTGTTCCCGTTTGAAGACCACTACCCCCCCAATATGTTTCGCTGCTACGTGCAGCCCGTGGGCTTCGCCTTCCTCAACATCAGCAGCACCATCCAGCCGCTTGTTTACCTGTCTCGTCTGGAGAAGGTGCCTTTCCTCCCAGACACCTGCGTTAAGAAGTTCTGCTCCTGTGTCTCTGCAAAGAATGACAAACCCCCACCTGCACAAAACCAAAATGCCTGAGATTTGCATGAGAATATCACATACTGAGATGCTGAGCCCCATGGATGCAGAGTCTAAAATCTGTCTCTAAAGAAGAAGTGCTTAGTACTGTTCGTTTAACTGTGAATTTGTGTTTGTTTCTACTATCTTTTAAATGTGTTTTAACTTAATCTGTTTTAAGCAGAGTACGTTGTTTTATTGTTAAAAGTTAAAATAATATCTAAATATATCTTTAAATATGCACCAATAATGAGGACACAAGAGTAAAATCAAAAGTTTAATTTCATTATTGGATAAACATGGTATTTTTGAAAACTATTTTCTACCAATACAATTACACATATGTTTAAAAGCTGCTGTGTTCACTGTAATAAAATCCTTCAAAGTATTTGTTTGGCTTTGGCGCCATCATGTGTTCAAAAGAGACCTATAAACAGTGCCATACATAATCCTTCCAACATACACATTTTACCAGTGAACTGTTACTTAACCTGACAAATTAAACGTCACTTCATGAAAAATTTTAATTTGTTTTAAAAGAGAGAGCCATAATGCAGCATTTTAGGATGCATGACAGAATAAATAACTATTGGTTGTTTACCCTATACAGGATTGTAATTATGTGAACACCACTGTTAAAGGAATAAATCCACATTTTGGGAAATATTCTTTGCCTTCTTGCCAAGAGTCAGATGAGAAGACTGATATATATTGACTCTCATAGCCATACTGTAGATGTATAATTTGAACCAGCGAGCATAAAAAGGCTGAGGGAAAACAGCTAATCCATCTCTCTCTGAAGGTAACAAGATTCCCCTTCCATCGCCTCTAAAACTCAAGCTCATTAACGTGTCACATCTCAGCTTTAGAGATGATTGGAGGCGGATCTTGTTACCCTTGGAAAAAGCCAGACTAGTTGTTTCCCAAAATGTCAAACTACTCCTTTGAGAGTAGACGAAACAGAAACAAATGTTCCAAAAGCAGCAAAAGGACTTGATGAAAAATATTTTCCATGTCCTCTGTAAGAGAAATTAAGATTACAGTCAGTTAACCCATTCCATCTGAACTGGACCAAGATGGTGTGTTTTACATAATTAATAAACCATTCACCCATTGTTACTGACGCAACATTGTGACAAGTACCTTCTCTGGCATTATTCTCAGTGGATGACTGCTCTGTGTATAAAAATATGGAAGTAAAGTTTCTGTGAATGTGTGTGTAAATGCACAAATGACTGTGTTGTCAGCAGGATCAAAGAAAGACACTGTCCCTTTGTTGTAATCCAGTTGCACTTTGATTTGTTTGGGCGTTCTTGAAAGTGTCAGCGGACTGGGCGGGGAGGTCATCGCCCTGAACTCCCCGTCTCGGAAACACAGAGTCCAGAAGCCGTTTTCGGGCCGAGCGGAGACCTCGGAGTTCCTTGGCACAGACAAAGAGGCCACACCCAGGAGCCAGTCCTGATTACTTCCTGTTTCCACGACCCAGTGGTGGCTTCCTGAGCCGAGCGGGGTCATGGCTACCACTTCAGCGCTCATGTGGAAACGCTCTGGGTTGTCGGGGCAACTGCTTAGCTGCTTTGAGTAGTGGAGGGAAGTGAGGTTGTCAGACAGGATGAGGCAGGGGTGTGCTGTGTTTGGGTCCAAAGTCACCGGTGCTAAAAGACAGGAAATCAGCCACAAAGATTGATCTGTTAAGCAGGGTTTGGGTTTTTATACAACTCTACTCTTTTAGCCTCTGCATCTGAAGAACATAAAATACTCACTGTAGTCTATATGTTCTAGCATTTTCTCCCAGACTCTATACTTGAGGTTGCAGAGATGCTTAGTCACGTCAATGAGTAATCCGGACATGTTGTCTGAACCGAGGACGATGCTTTTGCCTCTGTGATAACAGCAGATATCTTGCATTGAGAAAATGTCACACCAAACACAACAAAGCAATAAAGAGTATAAATATAATTTTGTTGACCTACCTGTCCTGAGTGGCTTTAAAATTCTGGAAAATGAAAAAAATACATCGTCATGGTGGGAAGTTTTTGGAAACCCTGATTAAAAAGCTGAAGTAAACTAGACCGTACGCACCTTCAACATAACCATATCATCTTCTTTCAGCTGCTCCTGTATGACTGCGATGGTCTCCGTGAGGGACAGCACCTCTGCAGAAAGTTCTTTAATCTTATCCTTCATCCCCACGATCTTCTCCTCTTCTTCTTTTTTCACAGCTGCCAATCTGGCCGACTCTTCCTGGCAGAGGACCTGGTGGAGCTGCTCGAACTGGATCCTGATCAGTCTCTGCGTTTCCAGTGCCTGACTCTGAGGGAGATTATTGGAAATTATGACCTTTTTTAAAATAAAATAAAAATTCATAACAAATAGGATTTGTCGTCTCGTCACAGGTTACCTTGATGTACTTGAACATGTCTGCAGAGGTCCTCTGAATCCTTTTGAGGCTGTCCACTTTATCTTGCAAGGTTTTGAGGGATAAAGCGAGTTCATCCTGAAAGTCGATCAGGAAGCTTAATGGAATGATGTTTCAGTATTCTCAGTACTTTGGGTATTTAAGGCCTGCGTTCATCACTATAAAGTGCCGTATCAGGATAAACTTGCAGAGCAGCATTCTACCTTTAGGTGTTACTTCATGTACAGCAGAGTCAAGTTAACAAGCTGATGTTACAGTGCAATTGTGAAACACACTGCTTTGTTTATTCTTCACCTTACCTTGCAGTCCAGCACTGCCTCCTCTACGGGCGAGCAGTCGTGGGTTTTGTGCAGTTTCGAAGACTGACACACCACACAGATGGGCTGTTTGTCGACCTGGCAGAAGAGCTTCAACTTCTCCCCGTGTAGGCTACAGTTCATCTTGTCCTCCGTTGGCGCTAAACTCTGCCTCCTGGCCTGCAGGAGAGCCTCACAGACATTTTTCAGAGCCAGATTGGAGGGAGGAAAGTACTTGGACGCTCTCTTCCTGCACACAGGACATTCGCGTAACCCTGTGTCCCAACAGCGCTTCAGACAGGCCCTGCAGAAGCTGTGGCTGCATGACAGCAAAACCGGGTCTATGAATATGTCACAGCACACTGGGCACGTAAGATCCTCCTCTGGCAGTGACATGATCATTAGCTTGTCATGTACAGAAAAGTAAATCCACAGCACAAAACAGCACAATTCCCCTGTCACACCATTATGTAGCGTACCCAGTTAAACTCGTCCCCTGAAAGCCTCGGAGAGTTCTGACCAACCTATCTATTGTTTCTGACACGAAGTAGCAAATGGTCTTGGTTTTCCTGTGCATGACTTCTGTGGGAGTAACTGAAATCATGCAGCAGCGTGAATAACACTGTATGTAGCACAGCTGGGAAACAGGAAATAAAGCCCCATTGGCCAGTCTTAAAACTGGTTGGTAACCAGCGGCGTGGTTTGGAATGCAATCATTCAGGATATGAATGTTAATGTTTCAGTGTTGACATCAAGGCTGCACACTAACAAACTGTTTAACTTAGCAACCGATTTAAACAGGAGATCATCAGGTGAAAACAAAATATTAACTGCAGCTAATTTCAAACAGTAGTGAACTTAGTAACTGCAGCAGTGGTGCTTAGCTCTCCTGTTGTGTTCCCAGTGTAGTGATAGTAGTCATTTAACAGGTGAGTTTTGACCTGAACAGGTTAAACCAGCTCACAGCAGTCAGAGATATTTTTTCCACCTACATGCATAATCATAAAGAATGGGTCGCCCATTAAAACCTGTTAATGTACTGTATACTGGATAAAATAGGCCAATGAGAATACATGTTGTGGTCGCACATATATTTTATGTAAAAATGCCTCCCTCATATGTTTGTGCAGCACATATATTGACGATTTACATAACACCATACAACATTTATGCTGCAGATCAATATTTGCTCACATATGACGGACCAGAGGGCCAGTTTTTTTTCTGAAAGACTGCAATCCAAGAAAGGCAGAGTGTTAAATATGTGGTGGCCAAAAATAGATTAAAGAACACAGAGAGCATTGAATCTGAAAGCCTACATGTGGTGAGTGTGGACAGGTGTGGATGCAGGTTGTTATTCCAAGTGACAGGCTTTTAGAAAAACAATATAATTTTAGGTTTTTGCTCGATTTTGAGTGTGTGTTTTCATGTTCCATGCGACTTGATGGATACTATTAATAACTGTGCAGATTTGGTCAAATTTCTAACATTAACTCTGAGAAATCTTATCTGTGACTGGCCTGTATCTGCCCACCCCTACAGTTGTTTTTGCATAGTTTTTTTGTTATGTAACCCTTAAGTAAATTTCAGTGTCTTGCTCTTTGTCCCATTTTGAATGTGATATTAGACACGACAGGCTACTGTAATGAAAGGTAATAATAAACAGAGTGAAGTACACCTTTGATCAGAGTCCCTTCCTTTTTTGTCCTGTTTGAACATGCAGACCTCGTGGCACCACATGTGATAATATCAAATTAATACAAGTAACAAGTAGTCTTCCAACTCATGTTGATACACTGTACATGTGTCTGTCCTTGTCCTTCAACTCATGGCTGAATGCTGTAGTATGTTTATCATGAAAATAATGAACCCATGATGCACTGCAGCGGGCTACACTGTTAAAACTGCACAAATATGACCTTGATGGTGAAGTGTGTAGCCACACTAGGCCTCGGTCATTTATTTCGTTGCGTACGTGCACGAGAGGATGCGCGCGCGCGTGATACGGGGGGGGGGGGGGGGGGGTTCACTCGGTCCGTGGGAATAATGAGAATCTTATCGATGACTGATGCGGCCCCCTCGCATCCTATCCGCCATTTCCACGGATCTTGGTTCCTCCCTCTCTCCTCCGGTCTTTGGTTGCCATGGCGATGACGTCAAGTTGCACCACCGATTCAGCCCAGTAGACGGTTTTAGAGGCGGTGCAACAAATCCCGGACAACCGACCGCAGTAGCCATCATCCTGTCGATCTCTGCCGTCTCCTGAACCCGAACCGTCCTCGCTCCCATCCGTCGTTCCAAAATGCGCGAAATTGTGCATTTGCAAGCCGGTCAGTGCGGAAACCAGATCGGAGCCAAGGTATTTTACTGATTTTTTTTCCTTTTTTTTCCTGCACGGTTTTTTTTTTTTTTTGCGTTCTGCTTGAGACTCGTGCAGAGATACATACGGCGGCGCTGAGAGGAGTCCTCTAATCCATCCTCCAGGAATTCTCTAGAAGAGTCACAGCGCGGTGTCTTTTCTCGATTAAAGCTCCGTGCAGTGAATACAAATCAAAATCATAAACGACTTGCCCATTGATATTCTCCGCAGGTCTCCCACTGGGCTCAAAAGTCATGCACACCTTGATTTGGATGATAGACGAAAAAGATTTATACAACAGACAAAATATACTTCGCTTTGATAATTGCATGCAAAATTTGGCTCGTGGTGGATCAGCCTTTTTGTGAAGTGCTGCAGGCAATTATATAAACGACTGACTGTAGTAGTAATGTAACCTTATTGTCACTGTAGGAGCAGCCTCCCCTCCCCCCTCACATTATGACCTATTTTTACCTATGATGCTTTTCAAGCCAATTTCTGTTGAAATTTTGTTTGAAAGTTTGGATTTCCTGTGTTTCTGTTTGTAACATTTGCAGGAGTATACCCTCAGCATTTTAAGCTTGTTAATAGTATAGTGTACTCTAATAGCATCGAAGAATCTGCTACTTATCAGATTATTGCCATCTGCTTGATTACCCCAGAGACACTCTGAATCTCAGTCTGATAGACTGCACATATGGCCTGCATTCAGCTAGAGAATGAAATAGTCTTGCAGCTTTGCATATTTAAAAATAGCTTTTTATACAGCAGCTGTGTGCTGTTTCAGGGGTTGGTGCGTGTGTATAGTTGCCTATCTTCAGCGTATTAAATTGTTTTTATCATTATATTTTATCTTGGGTTAAATTAACATCTGCCTTCCCCTCCTCTCCTACCATGCCTGTTTTTTTTTCCCACAGTTCTGGGAGGTGATCAGCGATGAGCATGGCATTGATCCCACTGGTACCTACCATGGAGACAGCGATCTACAGCTAGACAGGATCAGCGTCTATTACAATGAGGCCACAGGTAGGCTATGGTACAGCTCCAGTTCACACAGAGAAAACTAGACAATCTAATGTCTTCCCTCACCTACGCCCAGCTTTCCTGCTATGCAAAGTGATGTGCATACACGTCTCTGTTTTACATTAAACGGGTCATGCTCAACAAGAAAGGCATTGTTATTCATTTTGCTTGTTTTCAGGTGGGAAGTACGTGCCCCGTGCCATCCTGGTGGATTTGGAGCCTGGTACCATGGACTCAGTCAGGTCCGGTCCCTTTGGGCAGATCTTCAGACCTGACAACTTTGTCTTTGGTGAGCTACGTGACTTTAGTGACAATGCCTGTAATTTTTCTCTGTCGCCATTGTTTCCTACATCAGCTCAATAAACTGTGATACTCTTTGACTACAGGCCAGAGTGGAGCCGGAAACAACTGGGCCAAGGGTCACTACACAGAGGGAGCCGAGCTGGTGGACTCCGTCCTGGACGTTGTGAGGAAAGAGGCAGAGAGCTGCGATTGCCTCCAGGGCTTTCAGCTCACTCACTCCCTGGGTGGTGGCACCGGCTCCGGCATGGGCACCCTCCTCATCAGCAAAATCCGCGAAGAGTACCCCGACCGTATCATGAACACCTTCAGCGTGGTGCCTTCTCCTAAGGTGTCCGACACCGTGGTGGAGCCCTACAATGCCACCCTCTCCGTCCACCAGCTGGTGGAGAACACTGATGAGACCTACTGCATTGACAATGAAGCTCTCTATGATATCTGCTTCCGCACACTTAAACTCACCACCCCCACCTATGGTGATCTCAACCATTTGGTGTCTGCCACCATGAGCGGAGTGACCACCTGCCTGCGTTTCCCCGGGCAGCTCAACGCCGACCTCCGTAAACTCGCTGTCAACATGGTGCCCTTCCCCCGTCTCCACTTCTTCATGCCAGGCTTCGCCCCCCTCACCAGCAGAGGCAGCCAGCAGTACCGCTCCCTGTCTGTGCCCGAGCTCACCCAGCAGATGTTCGACGCCAAGAACATGATGGCCGCCTGCGACCCGCGTCACGGTCGCTACCTCACCGTGGCCGCCGTGTTCAGGGGCCGCATGTCCATGAAGGAGGTGGACGAGCAGATGCTGAACGTGCAGAACAAGAACAGCAGCTACTTCGTTGAGTGGATCCCCAACAACGTGAAGACCGCCGTCTGCGACATCCCGCCCCGCGGCCTCAAGATGGCCGCCACTTTCATCGGCAACAGTACGGCCATCCAGGAGCTTTTCAAGCGCATCTCTGAGCAGTTCACCGCCATGTTCCGCCGCAAGGCCTTCCTCCACTGGTACACCGGCGAGGGCATGGATGAGATGGAGTTCACAGAGGCCGAGAGCAACATGAATGACCTGGTGTCCGAGTACCAGCAGTACCAGGACGCCACCGCAGAGGAGGGCGAGTTTGAGGAAGAGGGAGAGGAGGAAGTCGCTTAAAAAACTCAGCCCGCCCGGCTACCAAACCTCATTTCACCTCACCCATCCCACCAGCTCCATCTCTTCCCCATCCCTTCTCCATCATGAATTGAATGGTCCGCCACACTGAAAAACTGTCACCATCACTGTTGCTGTAGTGTTAGACATTGATGTTAACTGATGCTAGTGAAGTTTTTGGTTAAACTGTTTTTGTATGTTGTGAATGCACTGAATTATTGACACCCTTACATCTGTCCTGTCATTGCCTTGCCAAATTCAGCAGCAAGTGATTTTAACTGTGAAGCCTTGAAATTGGAGGATGAATTAAAGTCTGATTAAAAGGCCACTTTTACTGCCTCTGAGTTTTTAATGATTCATTTGATGTTTGATCTGACATTATCAGACTATCTATAGAACATTTTCTTTCACTGAAATGTAGAATAGTCATTAACTTATGACAATTAAACATCTAAAAAGGAAAAATCATCGGTTGAACTTTGAATACAGCCCATGACAAAGGTTGTGAGACAAACATGTCGAAGGGCAAAATTTATGACAAATGTCTGTAGTTAGTCACAAGTCATGGGTATCAATGAAATATAGTCTTTGAAGACCACCCAGTATATCAAACCAAAGTCAACAATACATTTTGAATCACATGCTAGCAATCATAGATGGAGAGTAAATGAGAGTAAAACTAAATTAGTCTAAATTCTTACCGGTTAGAAGACTCACTGTCAGGAAACAGACTGTGCTGTAATGTCAGTAAGTTAATCACAGTACAACAGGAACAATTTATCTATATGAAACCAACCCAGCTCCCATGCACACAGTCTGGACTTCTCTTAATGTTTATATAAGCTGTAACTGTTCTCTGCCCATAATCAGCTAAATTGTAGATAGGCTTTTCTTATCAGCGAGGAGTCTCATTGAATATGAATGTTTTCTCCAGCACCCTTAGTAAGTAAATGGCATCCAATGTTATCAGAATGTGGATGGGGATTTAAAAAAAACAAAAAACACTTACATATTAATTATTTTTCAGAAAAAAATAAGCACTGATTTGACATGTTCACTAATCTAAGTCAGGGGAAATTTCACTTCAGAGCTTTAAAATGATGGGATCCTGTATGGATGGGAACTTCCAGTACTTAATCTTAATGTACTGCATGTCATGCATTACGAGTTCATTACTAGTCCAAACTTGATTAGAAGACAGTGTTATATAGCATCCGCCATAATGCTAATTACATTATATGACAGTACAAATTAGTGTTCTGTACTGAATCCTTTGAGAACCAGAAAACATATGTGTAAGTCAGTGTAGTGTCCTAGTCTCCAAATATTTTGATTCATTGGAGACCTGTAAATAAAAGATTAGACTCAGTCTATAGTTTTTCATTATATTACAGAAAACCTTTTTTTCCCCAGAGACAAACAATGGCTTCATTGTTTAAGTGACTTTCTCAGGTACTCTGAGAGGCTGAACTTTTCACTCTCTGACTACCAGGAGTTTTTATCTGCATTGCTGTTTTATCACCTGAAAACACTCCCTGTATAAATACCTAGTAATAGTCTTGTTTATATTTCTCCTAATGCTGCCTCCACTTTTTAGGCCTCCTAATCTTGGCTTGTTGCCCGTGAGGGCAGTTATGAAACATTCCACTGCTTCACACCCAAAACGTATTTTGACTGGGAGTGTATACCATGAAGACAATCATACCTTATATCATGCATTGTCAATTAGCTCATACCTTAAAACAAGATGATGTCCCCACAGACTTTGAAATGCTTTGTAAAGTTTAATTACTCAACTAATATACAAATATCTCATTATTTATTTGACAATAGCATTAATAAATATACGCGGTGACAGTGTAAAACATCTCTGCTTGATTACAATGCATTATGTGCTGCATTGGCTGATCAGACGAAGTGAAAATTTTGAAATAATGCCACTTTACATTCGATTTTTCTAAGAATACTAACAGTGTAAACAACCGTTTGCTTTTGCTGGGTATAATTCCCCAGTATAACCACATTTCTATTACACTAGCAGGTTCTTTTTGCACTGTGATAAGATGTTTGATTACACTCATTGTCAGGCTAAAAAAGCGCATCTGTTTCAAATGCAATGGACTCATCGGGGCTCTCCGTGGCAAAGGCAGAAAAAATGGTTGTTCAAATCAAGTACAGATACATGGTAGATTGAATATTGAGGCAACTGAGATGAGAAAACAGATTAAAGCTATAATTATTAGAGGTGATAAAATACTGAAGCTTCTGTTTCACTTGTGCAGAAGAAATGCTCAAAACCTCCTTGAAATGTTCATTTGTTGTCTTAAAATCCACTGAAAGATACATCCAGGTGCCTCTCCTCATACAGGGACCACTCAGTGCTTGCTGAAACAAGGCGTAAAATGCGTCATGTTACGGTGCCTCAGACTTGGCACTCTGTCCTCTCTCAAACCCGAGAGATTTCTCTTTCATCGATCAGCTCAAACGGGAGGAGCCTCGTCACACAGGAACGCCGCCATGCGCGTGTTCACAGCCCACCGTCCTCCCAGGATTTTGTTAGAGCATAAAGCACCACATCTCAAATGAGTCTCTCCTCCTTTGGTAACTTCAGCATGTCTGGTGCAGCCACGCTGCGTGTGCCGGACTGCTCCTCGGCGCTGGGTCTGTACGTCCCTTCAGTCTGCCTCTTCTTTTTCACCACGCAGAAGAGCCAGCCGAGAACAGCCAAGACTATGGCCAGGACACCCAGAGTGACTGTGGGGGCAACAATAGCTGCAATGTTGGGTCCCTGCGGACAGAACAACACATCAGGGGGTCTGGTGAAACTGGATACTTCCTGATGTGATTTACTTAACATGATAAAAGTTTTTTCACTCACATTAGTGTAATTAGACTGGGTCACACTTGCAATAGTGGTAAAATTTCCTGAAAAAAAGAGCAGAAACATCAGGAACACTGTGGTGTTAATGTATATCATCTTGTGCAACGCAAATCAATAAAGCCTGTATATGCTACATTCAAATGAGTATAAGGCTCCAAACTACTGGTAACCTATTGGGGTTGTCTATTAACTCAAGAAGTTCTTAGTTAATTACTAATGTAGGATTTCTTCAATTAGTTGTTTGGAATTGTTGAGTGTCTGCAAACTTGGGGTTTTTGAGTAACCAGGTTCCCACGGCGCATGTAAACACATGTGCAACCTGGTTTCTAGCAGTAATCTGGATGAACTTAAAGGAATAGTTCAACATTTTGGGAAATAAACCAGTTTCCAGGCAACCGGAGGAGGACACCAGGAAAAGTTACTGGCTCTGGCGAGGAAATAGCGCGGGACATAACCCTCTGTAAAACTGCAGCTCGAAGCTTTTGCATTTTGGGTTTGGCATGGATTAAACCATGAGATGCAAAATCTTAATTAGTAAGCTGCAGAGGTGCCAGTAAGCAGATTTTGCTACCTCAGACCGAGCCAAGCTAGCTGTTTCCCCTTGTTTCCAGTCTTATTGCTGAGCTAAGCTAAAGGGCTGCTGGCACCGGCTACAGATTACACATACGGAAAGCAATGTTGAACTTCTCCTTTAAGTGCATGTAAATGAGAAATAAACAATCCATACATAGCTGAATACAGGAAATACAGATGGATCTTTAAAAAGTCTAGTTGCTGGATAAAGTACTAAATACATGCCCCAAAAATTCAAAGGTTTAAAGGAGCTCTAAACCTATTATGACCTTTAAAACTGTCTGATTTATTCACATCTAAGTCAAACTTCTTTCTAAATGTAGCTGTGACTTTATTTAATTTTACACCAGCAGAAAAAAAGAGGAACTGACAGCACGGCAGAAGTTGCCTTTAGACTCATGATTACTTTCAAGCCAACAATCATAACATGTAGCACACTAGATATCCCTGCCAGTCTGTTGTTGTTTCCAGTTATTTTATCCATGACCAGCCATGTGATTACCAAGTGACATCTCGAAACTACATAGTAACTACTTGAGTGGGAGAGCGAAGGAGGAGGGGGAGAAGCTCAGGAATGCAGAGTGTACTGCAGCTAGAGTCAGCTGAATCCAACTACACACTGGTTTGAAATATGGGGGGGGGGGGGGGGGATATAAAATATACCTTGTGCTAACCTGTACTAAGTGATTTAGAATCACTTTTAAAAAAAGGAAGAATCATTATTTTGAAAAACGTATACCCTCAACCCTCATAACATTTTCTGAGTCAATCATTCACCGGGGCAAATAGTAAACTTTGCAAGGACAAAAGTACAACCTGATAACAAAATGCAGGGGTTACAGGAGGGGGCAGCCGTGCTCAAAAAAGACAGCTAAATATATTGTGAAATACATTTTGTGTGTGTATATGTGTGTGTATGTGATGACTGATAATGAACTCAGACCAGACTCTTTCTCAACAGCAGGTGCCTTTCTTAATTCATTTCTCTGTTCAGTGTTGTCTGACAAGCCTGTGCATGTTTCAGATTTTCTCTGGAATGTAACCTCCTAAGATATTTTTTTTCTTTCTTATTTATCATTGCAGGATTTAATGGTGTGTGTGTGTGTGTGTAGGTGAGGTCAGACAGATGGTTTATCTGTGTAGGAGTGCTGAGGATGAAGACATGGTTACTGACTCACCCCACACAGGATCACTGCTCAGTACCAGCAATAAAACACTCCCAACCACAACTCCAGGAATGGCCGGCACATCCGGACATGCTGCCATCTCTACCCGTGGCCGAGCGTGAGGGGGGGGGGGCCAAGCGAGGGCAGACTGGGGTGGAGGGCCTTGGGGCATCAGCTTGGGTCCATTTCATTAGATCAAACATGTGCTGTGTGGATTTGTCCTCCTCCTTGAACAGCTGGAGACACATTGTTGACATTCACGTAAAGACACAATTTGTCATTTTGAATTCACCCTGACACCCTTTACAGACTCATTCAAGTCTGAGATTTAGTGAGGCAGCTAACACCATACAACCACTGAGTCACACATTCAGCCTGATGTTGAATCACCATAAACCTGCTCAGACCACATGAAAATAATAAGCTATTAATAGCACAAAAGCAGATTTAAAGTTCAACCCCTTCTCATTTATAATAATATTACTATATTCACTTTAAAAAAATGAAAAAGAAAACATGCTGTAAAGTGAAGTTTCCCACAAGGATAACAGACACATACCCTTTGATCCGGCTGTTTGCAGGTGGTCAAAGCAAAACGGGAAATATCGAGCAGGTTGATTCCTCAGGAATGAACCATATCGCTTCCGCCTCACCTTGTCAAAACTGAAAGCGCAACAAATGGTTTAGTCCAATGAAAATGTCAGGTAACATCCTCTGATCAAAAGAAAGGTTTTCCATATGGATCCTTAAGCATCAAACGACATCCTCGACTGCACTACCAGTTGGTGTTTTTTTTATGTAAAGCAGTTTTTTTTCCCTCCCTCTCTCTCTTTCGTCTACTCTTCAAATCGCCATTGGTCACATGGCTCAGTTTCGTGTTACATTACCTGAGCGCAGTTATCTACCTGCAGCAGAGCGGACAGATCCTCCTTTGTGAGAAGTCGAGGAAAACAAAACGCGAGTTTACTGGAGCAGAACAGACCCCGATTTCTCCTGTTGCCTCAAGAAAGAAAACTCATCAAAAGCAGATTGTTTTATACCTGGAAACAACTTAAATCACACTTGTGTCACAGGCTGTTCTGCCCATTTAGCTCCTGACTCTTGATTTAAACTGATTCTCCTGAGTACAGTATGATGCCAGGTTGATCTCTCACTTGCTCCAAACCTGCTGTAGCATAATGTTTGACTGTAAACTCCCTGCCCAGCTCCTTACCTAGCAACCTGTCTGTCTGATGGCGGTGGCATGAAATAGCGCCTCCGTCCGGTTTCGTGTTTCACCGACATGAGAGAGAGAGAGAGAGAGAGAGGATATCGACATTCCTGAGATATTTTGAGGATGAATTCGGCAGCCAGCTGGTCCAGTGGGCTCTAATCCGCGCCTAATCTCCCCTTCTCAGACTCAGAGGGGGCAAAGAAAATGTAGGCTGCTTCAGGCCTAATCTGTGGTGGACAGAGAGTTTTTATTTAGAGGTTGTGTGAGAGGTTTTTTTTTTTTTTTTTTTTTTTTGAAGAGCAGAGCACTGTTGTGGAAAGTCACTCCAGTGATATTACAGCAGTGATTCAGCCTGTGGTTCTTTTTTTGGGTGCATTTTCCCTGTCCTATCTATGGTATTTCAGTAATATAATATTTGAAAATCACACCGTGCATTATGAGATTAGACATCATAGAGTCATGTCATTTTTCATTGACAAAGACATTTTTATTGAAGGTGTAACCTATCCTGAGATATATTTCGTGCATTAGAAATGTGCCTGTATGACTGCAGGTGATTAACACAGGGTGTGGAAATCAGATAGTCTTGCAATAAATATGACTTTTGTGAAGGGTATATATATTAATATCCATTCAGAGGAGAACTGTAACAAGGATAATTATCAAGGTTGTATTGCAGCATTGTTCTATTTAACTGCATCATGAGATGGGCCTGTTGTCTGCCCTTCCTGGGGGTGGGACACCATGCAGTTTACTTTTTATTGTACCTCCCAGCCCAAGGTAATTATTGTTTAAGTGCTGGTTATCACAGCAGCAGCAAAATACCTGCAACATATGCAGCAGATTGACTTGAGACTTGACAGATCAGTCGTTTGTGTCACTTGACAATAATGCTTATAGCTTAATTTACTACTTTGGTCAGTCAGGAAGGGAATTTGTCTGAAATAATTGCAGTAACTAATGAAAGCAAATGTGCAGTTACTGTAGTTTTTGTAGGCTACTCCTCTTGTATCTTGCCACTAGGGGGTGATATAGGCACTTTGCCTTTCCTCTGATGGAGGCTACCCTCTTCCACGCACGTACCGCTTGCCGTAGGCGCGGTAGGACAGTCAAAGCGGCGGGAGAGCGGTTTGTCTGCGCTCGTATTTATTGAAAGCTGGTTATACTGCATATTAATCAAGTGAGCAGTGTGCGTTTAGTCGTAAAAAAATAAGGGTTAAATTGGGTAAAAGCACGGGTGTTTGGTAAATATTGACGCTGGTTGTTTGTCTTTATTGTGGTTAGTGTTGCTTTTAAAGCATTCCCCGGGAAACTGGTTTGAACGTTTGTTTTTCGGTTAGCCTCGTTTTAGCGCTCCGCTCCAGCAACAATGGCGAAGGTACAGGTGCTGAATGTGGCTGTTCTGGATAACCCGAGTCCCTTTGGAAACCCTTTTCAGTTTGAAATAACATTTGAGTGTATGGAGGACCTCCCCGAAGGTAGGCACCATCGCAGAGAAGCCAACATCGTTGTGTGGCTGAGGCTAAAGTGCGAGCATGTTGCTATTTGAATCTGTGTAAAATTGCTAATAGCTAACGCAGTATTAGCTGCATTAGCTAAGTTTAATTAGAAAGTCCTCAGGATTGCGAGAGGTTACGTTAATAACCAGGGTAATAGTAAGGTAACGCTACACAGCTGGACTGAATGTGTTCCCCACGGTAGACACATCTTAAAGTTTTCTGACCCAAATTAGACCGTCTAGTGAGACTAATGAGTATGCTAATGCAGACCTTGAAGTACATTCATGTCATATCTTTCAAGTCACACGTACAAGACTCTGCTAGTTGGCCCTCTAGTGTTCTGAAAGTGTTTGTCAAGTATTGCCCGTAACTGTAAAATGTCACCAATAATCATGAGTTGTAATTATGGACGCCGCAGAGTACACGACATAGCCCGGTGTCTACATTAATTTACTTTTACAGCACTTGGAGTTGGTGTCAATGCTAGATTCAAGTGACAACCTTTTGAGCTTTAATTTACCATTATGAAATATACTTAGTCATCAGTTCATTAGGAACACCTACCTAAAGCTAACCCAGTCTAATATAACACTAAATGCAATAAATCCTCCCTTCATGTAGGTTCACCTTCACCATCTGTTGTTAAGCTTACCCTCATTGATTTAAATGGGGTGGACAAAATAATAGGAACACCTGTCAGCAAAACAGTGCAGTTCAACAGCACCACAAACTGCAGCTTTGACATTAGCAAGGTTTTCCTAATAAAATGACAACTGAGTAATTTGTTAGTGGGTATACCATCAGCTTTGCTGTCTGCTCTATTGATAACTTCAGTTTAATTGTTTTTGTTTTATAGATCTGGAGTGGAAGATCATCTATGTTGGCTCAGCAGAGAGTGAAGAATATGACCAAGTCCTTGACTCCGTCCTGGTCGGCCCTGTACCTGCTGGAAGACATATGTTTGTGTTTCAGGTGTGTTTATATAATATCATAACATCTTTTTTAAATTATAGTAGTATTCAACATTGGAAAAGCTCTTACCTTCATAAAATCCTGGACATGTCCCTTGCTCTCCTGCATAGCTTTGTTCAGAGTATCTTTAAAGATCACATATTACAAATGGCCACTTTAACATTAGGGGGAATTGTCCAAAATGACGCTGAGTCATGTGGCAAACAACTGAACCTGGTTTAGCTTTTTCTGCAACGTAACGTGACACCATCCAGCAAGTCACATACATGCAAGTGTGCATGCTAGCCCATTCCTTTAGCTATGCTTCCTGGGTCGTATCTCATCAGTACATGACACAACACACCAAAGGCAAATGTCTGTCTGAATGTGGCCTTAGCTAGACATTATGAATCAGTCAATGGAAACGCACTCTCAGTGACATACATTTAATAAATAGCAAATATGAATTCCTATCGGTACCAGATTGATGAGTGTATTCCTAGTCAAGGTAATCAAGAAATTGGAACAAAAGCTTTTTAAAAAGTAATATTGATTATTGAGTGATTAGCATGCTGAACATGTATTCTTTAAGTCCCTCTACTTATTGATTCAATTGTATTTTCTATAATTATTTATGAATCAAAAAGTAATTTATGAGGTGCTTTAAGAGCCATTGTGCCCTTGACATTAATCAAATAAAATACAAATAAATGGTGAGAATAGACTAACTGAATTTTTTCATTCTTGTCTGTCATGCTGACAAATTATGATTAATTGTATCACAGCAGTGCTATAATCCCCATCTTGGCATCTCTAAATTCCTAAAATGAACGTATGCTTTATATTTTTTCACGTCTCTGTGCTGTCTCTCTTTCAACAGGCTGATGCCCCAAACACTGGGTTGATTCCTGAAAGTGATGCTGTTGGTGTAACTGTAGTGCTGATTACCTGCACATATCGTGGCCAGGAGTTCATTCGCATCGGTTACTATGTGAACAATGAATACACAGACCCCGAGCTTCGTGAAAATCCACCAATCAAGCCAGACTACACACAGGTCAGACTAATGAATCTCACACTTCTGATGCCAACAAGTCTGCCTAATGCTTATTTCACTGGTTTTAAGTGATACTTTGGATAAATATTATTTTATGAACTTGAATGTGTAGTGCTCTGTTTGGTTAAAAAATAGTTGTGGACAAATTTTGCTATAAAAAGTCAACCTAAAAAGAAAAAATACACCATACCAACATGAATTAACAATCAGATTTTTAATTGGTGAAAGACCTAATACACCAACACATACAACCCATGCATTATAAGATTATATTTATTTATAGTATTAACCCTAAAAATATCAAGAGCAAAGGTAGTCATTGAGCAGCGTGGAACTGAAGGTGTTCATTCTGCTGAGCCTGCACTTTGGAACAAAAAATGCGTTGTAATCTTATAATCTTATCAAATCCCCTTGGTTATATAACTAGTTAAGCAGAAATATTTCTGTTCTGTAAACAGTTGTCTTAAGTCTGATGTTAACTTCAGTAATAAGCTGCTGTGATTTTTGCTGTAATGATAAAGGATTTTGTTTGTAGGTGTCACATTTTTAAGGTGGCTGATATTTGGAATGAAACCTTTCGCTTACAGGTGCAAAAGAGAGTATCTGGTTGAGAGATTACAGTGATGATAGTTGCAAAGGTGTAGTTTCATGTAGGATATTATACAGTTGTTAATGTGATTATTCATTGTTGAATGTGAGTAAATTCGTCTGTACCATTCTGCTCTACAGAGCTCACTTTTTCTTGCCCTGAGATGCCAAATGAAGTGAGATGCATTGCTAGCTGAGAATAGCAATATGCACATCTGCAAAAAATAGCTGCAGCTAATGGAAAATTAACCAGTGAGTCACCTGGGGAAAGGTTTTCAAATGCTATCAGAGTTTCCATTTAAGTTATAAAGTTTTTTTATGTAGACATTTTATGTTTTTATTAGTGACACTTACTATACACATAGACACACTTACCTGAAATCTCATGCCAGGTGCACTTAGAAACCACATCAACAGGTTAAAATAATGGAAATAACATGTCTATTAGATATCCAATCTAATAGCTTAGAAATCTATTTTTAGATACCTAATCTATTCTATTATTAGATACATCGGACAGACCTGCACATTTAGGATATAACTGCCGGTCTGATTTATCCAATAATAAAACAATGCAATGTTTATCTGTTTCTGTTTTTTCCTTTTCAGCTCCAGAGAAATATTCTTGCATCAAACCCACGTGTTACCAGATTCCATATAAACTGGGAAGGCTGTGCAGAGCGAATGGAAGACTCTGAAAATGTGGATCCCACGTCAAACTCCATGCTTCCTCCATCTTGTCTTCCAGGAAAGGCACCACCCCTGGGTATACTTCCAGATAACTCCATGGACTGCTTTATAGAGATGACCGAAGACGATATGACCTGTTGGAAAATGACAGCACGAGACCTTATTTCTGACTCTAATGCCTGTGGACACGTAGTGTGGATGTACAAAACATCTTTGCCTTACAGCTGCACTGTATCCCCAAATGAACTCCTTTCATACCTTTGGGCTTCAGATGACTGTTCCAAGGAAGATTATGAACACCTCAATGGAATAATCATCACTAATAGCTGGGGAGTTCCTTGCCTTGATGCTGAAAGCAATATTGAAATAGTTTAACACATGGAAAGGAAAACAGGAACTATGAAATAATGCAGCTGAACTGAAACAGCAGAAAGCTGTGGTGTGGTTGACCTTCCTTCCTTCCTTTTTTGTTGGTGCAAAATGGATTTGTACCCATTTTAAGAGGATTTCAGCACTGAAGCAATAGGCCAATAAATTGAAATGTGTTGCTGTACAGGAACTTGATAATCTACCATTTGTGTTCAAATTCCTTTTGCACTTAAACCTTTTCCCCTATTTAGATTGTGGAGTTTTGTATGGGCTGTATCACTTCCTCCATGTTTTTTCTGTTTGCAATTTTGTGTTCCAAATAAAAGAACATTGTATTTGTTATGTGTCTGTGTGTTAGTGTGAACTATGTTTGTCTTTTCTTATTTTGATCACAGAAGCAGGAAAACTAAATATAAAACACTTTTGAATGCATCTCAGCAGAAAACAAATGTTTTTACTTTTGTCCTTGTCCAGTGTGTCTCAGAAATACTTTTGTTCTAGATAAAGCCAAACACAACATAGTGCCAACTCTGTAACACAAATATCAGTGTGAGTATCCCCTTATATTTTCACATTTTACTAAAAATAGCCTGTGTTAACGTCACACCCAATCACAGATCGGTCGGGTAAAAGGGGTGGCTAGGCTACAGAACTGGCTTTGGAAAATACTGCACTGCAATTGGGATGACGAGCGCAAGATTGCCGTGTTAGATTTGCGTTCTGCATGAAACTCAGTCTGATGAATACAAACAGTTGATAATTTAAAACAAAAATAAAAAACACATCTACAGTTTTGGGCGTATTGGCTACTGGCAAGTCCGGGAGGCGGGACAGTGCCATTTAACAGACGAATCGCATCAATGCAATCATTGGATGTATTGACGTCTATCCAATCAGCGCTTGGGTTGAGACTTCTGTCACGCAAGTATCTGTGAATGTAGCCAATCAGAGGCGACCAGGGGCGGGACCCGTTGGATGGATGACTGGAGTTTCCCTTGCGGTCTGAAGATTAATGGAAGGGCTCTGTTGATCTTAGGAATCGACTATCAGATGGTCGGTCCCAGGAAACCATTGCACTTGACGGCTGGTTTGGGAACGACTGGACAGATATCCATTTGAAATAACAGTCAGCGGAAATAACAAATAACCTGGACACCACTTTTGTCATCCAGGTCTCAACTGAAAAGGCCTGCCTGCACAGAGATAGCACCTGGCTAGGTCAGGCCAGGATACGACTGCGAGGGACGCTAAAAGCTAACGCTAGTTTGCTCGTTAGACAGACGGAAAACAGCTTTCGACGATCTGTCGGATGCTCCGAATTGGATTTTGGATTAATCAAGTCGTGTCTGGAAATAAAGGACAATCGAGTACAGTCTTGATTTGCCGGTGCTCGCTGGGAAATTGACAAGCTAACATTCAGTGACCATCTCTGCTAGAGTTAGCTTCTGTGCTAGTCTAGCTGACTTAAAGCGTTAGTGTTAGCTGCAGACTTGGATATACTCGCTTGGCTGGAGTTTTGTGAACTCACTGCTAGAGAAGTATTGGAAGAAATATATTTACTCTCATTAGTCAATAATGATAGCTGTTAGCTAGTAGCTAGCTGTCAGCTTCATTGAGCCAAGCAACTGCGTTAGCGGTGTAGCATCACACAACGACTTGTATAGGAAAACTCAGCCCGGACCCAGGGACCCACCACCAGCCTGCCATCATGCGCCACGCCCACCGCAAAAGAAGGGCAAATGAGATGGAGAGCGGTGAGCACTTTAAACCTTGCGCCTGCAGCAGCTGGCTGTATCATGACGTTTGTCGTTGGATAGTTTTGCTGTAGTCATTTCCTGTTTCCCATAATGGCAGCGAAATAAACAGTACAATTTAACACCTGAGCAATGCATCAAGGCCTAGACACCCTCCACAATAACACCATATTTAGTTGCTTTCGAAGTGATAGTGCGCGCATATGTTAAACTTGGCTGCACTGTCAACTTTCGATGAAACTCCATGAAAGATAACCTGTGGCCACTCATATCCACACATAAACTTCAGCTAAGTTGTTTTACTGTGTCACCATGATCATCTCTGCTGAACAGCAAGAGTATGTTATTCATTCTCCCCGCTGATTCTGTGGGAAAGCTCGTGATTAAAAGCCCCAGGTTATATTCAGAGGTACCAGTGAGGATGACAACAACTAGCCTTATACAACAGTCATAGGTTTCTTTGTGGTTCAAGTGGTTTCTGTTGCCCCCCCAAATTAAGGTTATGAGAGGCAGCAAAACATTGCAAACCTAAATCGTGGTATAGAGTTGTTTCTCATGCACTTTTTAAAAAAATAGCCCAGTTGCTTTTGGACAGAACATTAGAGATGCACACATTATTTCATGTTCATGTGAGTGATGAGTTGAATCTTAATAGAGACCAGAGCACGTAGAGGGGAGTTGGTTGTTATCAGTGAAGGAAAAAGCCACCAGGACAGGGTCATATGATGCATGAGGGTGATGCTCTCCAGGCAGAAACTTGGAGTTGAGGAGTCTCTTGAACATCATGTGATGAGCAACATTTAGAACAAGGGCACTTGTATGTGTCACAGAGTACGTGTGCACAAATGTTTGTGTGCGTGACATAGAGCAAGTGATGCTCTGCTGTTGCTAATCGTTTTGTATGCTCTTGCCCCCCCCCCCCCCCATTTTATTTTGTTGATAAGCTTCAAACATCAGACTGAAAACAGATTACTATCGCATAAAAAAATAAATAAAAGGGGGATATTTAACAAAATAAATGTCAATATCACTGGCCTCAGAGTAACCCTGTGTGGACACAGTTTTATGTTTTTATCCATGACACCATGAATAACGCTCAAGTGTGCAAAGTCTGAACAGGTATCTGCAAAATGAGTGTCAGCTCCTTGTTGCTGGTAGAGAGTAGGTGTGAAGAATGGCCTCCAGTCTCTCTGTAACGTTAACCCATCATTGGTAACCCCTGTAACAAGGTCCATGACTTTCAGGCGTTACAGCTCAAAGGTTTGTTTTTTTAATTGTTTAGGAGTAGTAGAAATTGTGGACTTAGTAGATTAAAAGCAAGTGGGAGGTTTGTTCACATGCCATGCTTCACATCCATATCAGCCTGATCGCTCTCGGCCCACTCTGATCCCCAGAGACAGGTGCAGACCAGGGGTCCAGAGCCCACACCCAGGAGCGTAATTTTCCACAGAGCTGCTAGAGATTAAGGACAACATGGCAGCCCATTTTGGTTTCTACGGAAAATGGAAAGAGTGTGTTGAGAGCTGGTTCAGGTGCGCAGGGTCAGTTTCCTCTGAACTTTCCAGGCTGCAGAAGACAAGCGGAGAGCTGCTGCTCTGGTATACAAAGCTAATTTCTGGCCCACAGGAAGAAACAGGGCGGACAGACGCTGTGAACTGCAGCAGGAAGTGAAGGAGCAAGGAAGGTCCAGCCCAGGCTCTGCACAGTTGGTCATCGCCTCTGTTACTCTATAAACTAAACACAGCCAGCCAGGATAGCTTTAAGTTTTGGCCTGTAAGACGCTGTTGGTATCACATATTCTGGATTTCCCGCTTGTTGGAACATCTGGACGTACTGCAGTGTTGAGACTCCACACAGGCCATCAGCTGGCGTCCTCCAGCCTTTTAGGATGTCTGTTATTCACAGGCTGGCAGGAAGGCTGTTTCATCGAGCCGGGCCCTGTTTAGGGGACACAGGCAGTGGCGAAGGCAGACATGACCAACCACAGGAGGAGCTAGAGGCTTGCTGCTGGAGTGAGTTTTCATTCTGGAGCTGGACAGGAGCATGGTTTAGGGGTGGAGCTGTGGTTCATCCTATGTCCCACTAGTTTAGCTAGTCACAAGCTGTGCTCAGGTTCAAATGTTATACAGATAATCAAGTTTATCTTTTTTTCTTGATAAAGTTTGTTACTAAATTAGTCTCATGACCTCCTAAATTGAGTGTCTGTTGGCTTTGGTGGAGTGATCTTTCATAGTGGCAGACATTGGTTTTACTGACATTTAAGGCCAGAAGCCAAGATGTTGTGTGTGTGTGTGTGTGTGTGTGTGTACATATGTGTATGTATACAAATACACTCACTCACAGAGTAGCCTGTTGCTTTGTCCCTACTCTGTTATCTATTGTTTTCTAGTTATAGTTCATAGGTAAGCATTTCTCAGTTACTGTGGAAGTGTCTGTCAGCTGCCAGTATAACACTGTCAGCCTTAAACTGTTATGCAGTGCGATGATGAAACTATCCAAGCACACACAGACTGTATTTTTTGTTACAGTGCTCTTGTGTCATTGTCCCTGTGACTTGTAAGTCTGTCTTGGTAGCCTGGAAATATTTTTCTGTACTTCACACACTTCTCAAACATCAGAACAACACCGTCCTCTCAACCAGTCATGAATTAAGGGATGGTTGTATTGAATCTTGTGCGTTTTGAATTCGGCCATATAACGAGGTGGCACCCTGTCAAAGTGCAACTCCCTCTGTCTATAAATATCTGCATGGTTCATGTCCTGCCCCTGCTCTGCACGCAGCTGGTTTGTGTAACAGGGGCAGGTTTGTGTTTGGATCGCTCATCACTTCCTGTCTCCAGTAAAAGGGGCTTTGTTATAAGCCTACACTGATTACCAGTGGACCTTACGGTTGAAATGCCAATCAGCCACCTCAGATAAGCTTACAGCGCTACTGGCGAGCTAACGTACTGCCTTAGAACAGTCCTGAGATGCAAAATCCTGCAGTGAGCAAAGCACAACTGAGGATGGAGTTCAGGGATCACAAAAGGAGCTGTAGTTTTCCTTTGGATTCTCGTGTCAACAGGCGTGGTGGTGGTAGTAGTGTGAATCTCTTGTATCCATTGTCCTTAATCTTCTAAAGCTGCAGTCACATAGGTGGTGCTGTTATAATATCACGCTACAGAAATGAGGGTTCCCAGAGGAACAGCAGAGACCAGGGGAAACCATTTTTGTCATCATAACAAAGCAGACATTGAACATTGGAAAATGTTCATTAGCCACTACACAGTATATGTAGCTGGTTATTTTTTAGCCTCCCACCAGGGAAACCTATAGGCAGGAGTTGAAAAGTAGCTAGATATATAAAAGATAAAATAACTATGTAATAGTGGGCTTTACATACTAAACCTGCTCTGTTTTAGTTCAGCACGACCATCAAGGTTTACTTTTTGTCATATACCTCATATACCAAATTGAGACTCTCTGTGTCTGACATTTTCAGCCTAGGGGTCATTGTGATACTGAGCAGGTTGAATAACAATTATTACACAATGAAACAGGATACAGGCTCTTAACCTGTAAAGTGTAAGATCTGTTTTGGTCAGTAATTTACCAGTCCAGTACAGTTCTAACAGCATGTATACAAAACAACTTGCCACTGGCGGTTTTGTTAGTAACTGCTTGCTGTGCTCACCAGTCATAGTACAGTATCAACTGCTAGTATTCAGGAGATGACTACAAATTATTCCTCACATTAACATGTGCAAACACCTTTCTAGATTACGTGCAGCTCTGTTTCCCCTCTGTCGCTTTCCTTATGCACATCATGGGGCTGTATGCTATCTGAACAAGGCCTGGTGTAGATTGGGACCTGATTTGGCGCGCTTCACAGTTAAATGTCGGTCAGCTCGCCCTAATATAACCCTTCTGTTCCTGCGTCAGAGTGGGGCAGTGAGGCCCAGGGGAGAGATGTAGGATTGATTTTTGGAGGATCGATTCAGCACTGGCACTACACCGGCTCTCTGGTGCATTTGGGCAGGGAGAAAAAGTTTCACAGTGGTTTGTGCGCTCCTGCTTTGCTAGTGTCTCCTGAGAGAGCTACTTTTATGTTTTTTTGAAAACACCCAGATCAGCCCTGAAAGTTTTTTCATTGCAGATGTGACATCTGATTGGTTCTGCTAATTAGGGAAAGTTTTAGTCGCATCAAGATGTGTCTAGTTCATCTCAAGGGTCTTCACTTAGGCCTAGTTTTCCATAGGACTTTCTCTCTGGGTTGGATAAATATACCAACTAGTGTTTTATGCCCCTC
>BRZM01002228.1:39616-64148 GCA_033238685.1 Lates japonicus
GGAAGTTACGTATTGTTTGGCAACAGATTGCCAGCTCAAAGCTCTTCCCATATTAGAACTGTAGTGTTGCTCAGGGCAAAAAAAAAAAGAGAGAATGAGGGCCTTAGTGAAACACCTGGCCTCAGGGCTTGCAGGACTTTCAGAATGTTTAGCTAATGGCAAATTGTGGAGGCTGGTGGTTCATGTGCAAGACATGGCTAAAGGCTACAGAGTGCTCTTTTGGTGTAGGGACCCACGATTCATTCACACCAATGTTGTAAGTAAGTAAGGTGATGATTGAATGTGACCTTAGACTTCATGAAATGCCGTAATGCAGCAGCTAACGATATCTGTGTCCTCAAAGCAGACCAAGCATGCTAGATAATAGCTGCTGACTGTACATGAAAACATTTATATCACAGGTTCCCTGCACAAAAATACCACCTTAGCATATGGTAGTATTTTGCAGGGATGAAGGTTAAGGTTTTGTCTGTGGCTTTGCTCACACTGAGTGTTTAAGCTTTCACATCTCACAGATCAAGAGAAATTTCACAGCTTTGTGTGCATTTGATGCTCCATTGAATTACAGTTTTGTTTATCTATCATCAGCCACACCTAAAATACAGTACTCGTGTTGATGAAGATGTCAGTAAATCCACCAGCGTTTTATGCAATATGTGAGGCAATTATCATATTGGCCAAAATGTAAGATGACCCCCCCTCCTCCCCACAACCACCACCATACACCACCCTTTTCCAAAACCTGTTTTTGTAACAGCCCTCATCCCCATCCTTAAAGCTCAAAGTACTGTAACATTGTGTAGCTTGTATATCAGTCACATACTCAGATCCAGCCGCTAGGCTCCCACAAGCAGTCAGAATACTTTTCTCCAACTGTTAGCATTTTTCAAACTGCCTTTTTGGGCTCTTTATCAGGACACTCTGTGACACTGGAAAGTCTTGGCTGTTAGACAGATGTTTCGGTTCCTGGTCTGTTTCTACAGTGAAGACGCCAAGAGAAACTTTCAATTTATTTCCTCTGTGACAGAAAAACATGTTACACGAGCTGTTGGAAACTCCTGTTGTTTTAAGTGGGCTTCATTACCACTTGTGTTAACTAACTCTAAAAGTCGCACACTAATTGGACTTCAAGAAACATGCTAACATTAGGGCTCTATCTCTGAAGAAAGTGGAAGTGTTACATTGGTACTCTCTCTGTCTCTCTCATCTGCTCACCAAAAAAAAAAAACAAAAAAAAAAACCCACACTCTTTTTTATATGTTAATACAGTCAATATTTGGAATAGATAGAGAGATTGTTTAATTTAAACTGATGGTCAGGATTACTTTATAAACTAATTATTTTGTTGGCAGGAGATTTGTTTTACACCCACTTATGCAAGATCAGGTTCTCAGCAGGTACAGTTTAAAACCAGCACATGAAAGACAGAGTCAGTCAGTTGTGTCAGTTGAAGCAGCAAGAGAACTAAATACCATGTGTACCAGTATGTGAGAACAAAAGAAACTGATAAATATACTGTACTGTTACTGTAATGTTGTCAAATTGGCTGGCAGGGAGGAATCCAAACAAAGCTGCAATGATAGTTGCATAGGTTTTTTTGCACATGTATATGTACATTTGTTTAGCACATGTATAATATTTCCTGATAATTACCTGTTTCAAAACAACTGAAGAACTGTGACCATACCACCTGTTGCTCTCTGATTATCACCTGATACATCCTACCTTCCCCCTCAAGTGCTGCTTGCACTTAATTTAATAGGTTTTTTTTATTCCCACAGCTTCATAATGACATGGGGCACACCATCGCAACAAAGGCAAAGGAGCCACAGTTTCCCAGGAAGTGTGCCTTCTCCAAGTAGTTTATGCCCCTCCCCACTTAGCATTTCACTCTGCATGAAGTCAGGCCCACAGCTGTGGAGGACAGTCTACAGTAAGTGGGAGACTATAAATAAACAGGTAAACTCTTGCCATATAAGCAGGAAGCAGCCATTGCCATGGACAACCACATTCAGTGGTTACATTATGAACTGTTAACCTGTAAATGCAAACATTACCAAGACAATGAACACATACTGTCAAATAGATTTATTATTGGTAGTTCTCTACAGTTTTGCTACACAGCCACAGTGGATAGGATAGGGTGAGGGTTTAGTGGACTTAATGCAGCTGAGCTGCTATTGCAGGAGGGTCCTGAAAATCTGGTTTTGGTATAAAAAGTTATTGACAATGAGGCAATCAAACCTTCAAAACTGATTATCCGTAACAAAAATGTAGCCAACATGGCCTTAGGATAATACAATTACCATTTCTATGTTTAGACTTAAGTTAATGTAGTACTGTATGTGGGTGTTACTGTAGAACGGTGAGACTTAAAGTGAGAGATTGTTCACTGAATGGGTGCTAGGTGGTGGTAAATGTGTGGTTGGGTAGATGAGTGGCTGGTGAATATCTGTTTTTATGCGGTGCAGTATAATAACACTTTATCCGACCGTCGATGGTTTAAGTTTCAATAGTAATTGGATGTTGTTGACGTGGGCAATCACACACATCTATCTCCCACATCCAATCTCCCTCCAACGCCAGAAATGCAGGCTAACACCAGGCTAATACCACATTTTTGATGAGTGAAGAGGCACTCACCCCTCAATCACCATTACACAAATTTTTTAGACACTATCTAATTTCATTAAAGCACTGCAAAGTGCCGGTGCAAACATTTTTATGCTTGACAATAACTGCTGAAGTTATGCAACACATATTTCCTCCATTATTCACCTGAATCATTTAATTCAAACCTGCCTGAAAGATCTTCACAGAGCACACAAACTCCACAGCTGTTCAGGTTTAAAGGAGTCAAGAGCATGAAAACTGTATTCCAAACAGGGCCATTATGTTGAGTCTGACCAAATCTATTTGTGAAGCGCTTCTAACTAAATAACTAGAATTGAGCATGCTGCTTTCATGGATTACTATCATTAACAGATATTCAAGCACACTGTCAAAGTTTTACATGCAAAATATGTTCTGGGGTGTTATGCAGCTTGCTATCTAGTTAATCAGGTGTTATCAATCCCTGCAGTTTTTCATGGTCTTGTGATCATGGAGTTCAACACATAGAGCTCCCTCTATGGCATGAAATTTTATTTTAGGAGGAAAAAAATATTTCACCCTAGTTTTGGGAGTTTGGGGGGGGTCCTTATAATATATCAATCAGAAAATGTGTCCCCCCCCAGCCCCCCCCACCAGATTTTGGTTTGTTGCCTCAGGACAACAAGATGCTATGAGGGTACTAAAACGCCAAGGTTTTCTATATTATTTAATAAGTGGAATGAGGAACAAACAAGCAATAAATACATTAGAAGAAGTTTTATTTCAACAACAACAAAAAAAAACATCTTGAAGTATTCGTAGGGGGACTTGATATTGTCTGAAGAACCGTTACAGAACAACAACCCGCAACATCCGCTCCTAATAGTAGTTGGACGATTAACATGCTCTTGAGCAAAAAGGGTCAGAGATTTCTCAGCCT
The DNA here is from genome assembly GCA_033238685.1 of Lates japonicus. Lineage (NCBI taxonomy): Eukaryota > Metazoa > Chordata > Actinopteri > Centropomidae > Lates > Lates japonicus. The sequence continues at coordinate 43,149 of BRZM01002228.1, forward strand.
ATAGGTCGTTAAAGCCCTGCCGTCGGAGACTAACGTCAAGAGCATATACATCAATTAAAAGTGATGATAAACATCCGCGCGTTCTTCCTCCGAACAGGACAGTATTGTAAATTCACTTAGTGGGGCATTGCAGTGGCAATTTGAGTTGCAGTTTTACCTAACTTTTCTGGCCAGACTGCGTATTGGCTCTGTCACAGGGCTATGGTTTGAATGATTGTGATTATGGTGATGTGATCAGCACCAGGGAATAATCCTTCATATTGTGCTCATTGCTTACCTGGCTACTGCCTCAATTGCTCTGAATGCTTCCAGAGACACCTTATGTTCTATACATACAGAGTACAACATCAATTAACTCTGCCAAAATGGTGCTATTAGCATATTTTTTACACAGATCAGATCCACGGAGATTCATCAGCAGATTGTTCTTTATTCTTTTGTCGCTCCATGCACTTGCTCTTCTATCAGCAGTTCAAAATATTACTTCAAATCTTTCTGTATGAAGATTTGGGCGTTAACCTTACATACATCTGTCGGTTGTATTTCCTCAGAATGCCAACCGGACCGCACTTTGTTTTAATAATGCTGTGCGTGAAAACATTCCTAATATTTGACATAAATCATCATACAAAACACAAGGAGGTCAGACCAGATTAGGCAGTAAAAACGATAAATACCAAACTACACGCCCTCATGTGTGGAAGAGTTTACCAATGGCTCAGGTTACCCATTTTAAAAGAAATATTCAGTCAATTTTCGAAAGATTTGGACATGATTGTTTTATTCTAGTTCGACGTCACAACGTCTCACATTATATTTTCTAGCAGCCACAGATAATATTCACATGTCGTGTTGAAAACGATAACTTTTCGTGTTAATAAAGGACTTAAAAGGTTGTAAATATGTTGTAAATTCTCAAAACACATCTTATAGAAACGTCCACCATGATGGGATTTGAAATCAGGAAATCACATTTTCAGCAATACAGGGGAAAATCTCTTGCTAAAGCAGGAGTTTTCCGATGGATTCATCCATGAACAAAAGATATTACTATACCTTTGATAATTCATTACTATTTGCAAGGCATTGAACCTACCCAAATCTTTCCGCTAAATCCATAACGCATCCGGTTTCTTCTGCATGTCTTTGCAGGGCGTTGGCATAATACAATACGTGTACGCTAAACCCTGTGTGCATCGTTTTAATTATTCCCGGACCTCCCGCAAGTTCCCCGTCAGGAGCTATTGGATATAGATTAATCCAGGAATACAATGACAGTTCATCACACCTGACATACATTAATAAATATTAACAATGTAGAATTTCAGCGCTCGTGTTAGGGTTTGTTTAATTTTCTACATACGATTCTGCGAACTTCAAAAGCATCAGGTCTTGCCACAGAAAAAAATGCTACTCGCTACTGCGCTGGCCCTACTTATTATTACAGGATGTATAACAGACGTTTACTGTTCCTCCAAAAACAAACCAGCGTAGCACCAAAACCATCACCCCATCATTTCTTCCGTTTTCTGGAATTGGGCAGAAAACTGTCGATGCAATAAATTTGTGGCGGCGCAGAAAATGTTGTTAAAACCTTGAGAAAACCCAGCAAACATTCGTAAAATGGATTGCTCGGTTTTGTACTGAGCATTTATACTCCGCTGGAAGCGTATATGCTCACAGCCATTGCATGATTTGCCCATCAGTATGACAACTCTATCTCTCTCATTAATATGCCCTAGGTTCCTACAGTTGTGTTTTGCATAGTGATCGGCCTCTCTGAGGGGTGAGAATATCTTCAGCGGTGTCTACAGTCAGGGGGAGGCTGCATTATCCGCCGGAGGCAGCCAGGCGGTAAGCTTCACGCGGCCCAGCGGGCCTGCTGATGTGCAACCGACGACGTGACCAGCGGCAACATCTCACGCAGAGCATCATTTTCGCGGCTGGCATCAGCCCTAACTCCTTCGTGTTTGCATCAGGCACCTTAACCCAACGTCGCTGACGCATCTGCATGTCAGTAGTGCACGTTCCGCCAGCCTTCGGATTCTCTGGCATTTTGTCGCGCGCTGGGCTTTGCAACAGGTAGCCAGCGTTATCCCGGTAATGATTAACAGCCGCGGCGGGCCAGACGATGATGCAGATAGCAGGAGTAATCGCACGGTGACTCTGCTCATACGTAATCTCTCTGGCATTCCACCCGCTTCTTTGGAATTTTTGCAATCAGGCTGTCAGCCTTATGTGCTCCAGGCAATATATATGCTTGTTAGAAGCCCAGATATTGCTGCATGGTGCGGCGGATATCACCACGATCAATCATGGGTAAAGCGCCACGCTCCTTAATCTGCTGCAATGCCACAGCGTCCCTGGCTTTTCGGAGAGAGTCTTAGATAGCCTGCTTGCGGTGACATCCGCAACAGGAAAGCTGGTAGCGTCTGCGCCTGTTGATTTGAGTTTGCGGTTTTGGCGAAAACCCAAAGTTTGCGAGGAGGTAGTCAGGTAATCGGTAAATAGCTCTCCGCCTGCAAAGCGGCGTATAACCGCGGTTGCGACGACGTCATTGTCAATTCCTCCGGCCGCCAGCGCATATCGAGGAACGCCTTACGTTGATTATTATTAGTTCTACCATCTTCTCGGCTTTTTAGCAGCAGAAGCGTTTGATATAACCAGACCATCAGGTCAGTGCCAGTACTGGCGATAAACCGCTCGTTATAAGCGGATTGCTACTTAGTCGGCGAAGTCGAGAAGGTCCACGAATGAACTAGGCGATGGCACATCGTTGGAAATCGATTGCTGTTTTTATGAAGCACCGCCACCACTATATGTATCTGCCGCAGAAGGTACGCCATTGCAAACGCAAGGTTGCCCCGATGCACCTTGTTCCTTCCGCGAGAATGGCGGCCAACAGATCATTTTCTGGCATCTTCATATCCCACCCCAATAAGGGGATTTGCTCCTATTTAATTAGGAATAAGGTCGATTACTGATAAGACAAATCCAAATACTGTGTTTAAGTAATCAGATTTGTTCGTGACCGATATGCAGGCCACAAAGACAGCAGGAGGTTATTAGCGCAAAAAATTCCAAAAAAAAATTCCAAAAAAAAAAGCGACTAACAAACACAATCCCAGTGGCTGCTTACGGTTCCTACTCCGTGATGTTTTGGCCTTTTTTTTCACCGGAAAAGGACCCGTAATAAAGTGATATTAATTATCATCACATATCACAACGTGCGTGGAGGCCATCAAACCACGTCAAATAATCGAATTATGACTTAACAGAGTATCGTATTAATTGATGCCATCAACTTAACGTAAAACAACTTCCAGACAATACAAATCAGCGACACTGAATACAGGGCAACCTCATGTCAACGAAGAACAGAACCCGCAGAACAACAACCGCAACATCCTTTCTAACCAAATGATTGAACAAATTAACATCGCTCTTGAGCAAAAGGGTCCGGGAATTTCTCAGCAGCCTGGGTCATTGGAAATACCGTCGAGACTAACGTCAGAAAAAGAGCATATACATCAATTAAAAACGATGAAGAATGAACATCCACGTTCTTCCCTCCGAACAGGACGATATTGTAAATTCACTTAATTACGAGGGCATTGCAGTAATTGAGTTGCAGTTTACCACTTTCCTGACGGTGACAGACTGCGTGTTGGCTCTGTCACAGACTAAATAGTTTGAATGATTAGCAGTTATGGTGATCAGTCAACCACCAGGGAATAATCCTTCGCGCATATTATTATCGTTCACCAACGCTGCCTCAATTGCTCCTGAATGCTTCAGAGACACCTTATATTTGTTCTATACATGCAGGTACAACATCAGGGTAACTCTAGAAATGGTGCTATTAAGCATATTTTTACACGAATCAGATCCACGGAGGGATCATCAGCAGATTGTTCTTTATTCATTTTGTCGCTCCATGCGCTTGCTCTTCATCTAGCAGTTAAAATATTACTTAAATCTTTCTGTGGAATTTGAGCACGTTAATATACATACATCTGTCAGTTGTATTTCCTCCAGAATGCCAGCAGGACTGCACTTTGTTACACAACCAATGCTATTAAGTGAAAAACTGTTCCTAATATTTGACATAAATCATCAACAAAACAAGGAGGTCCAGACCAGATTGAAACAGTAAAAACATTAATACAGCTGCGCCCTCGTATCGCGGAAGGTTTACCAATGGCTCAGGTTGCCATTTTAAAGAAATATTCGATCAAGTGCGAAAAGATTTAGACTGGCAGATTGTTTTATTCTGAACTAAAACGTCACAACGTCTCACATTATATTTACTATCTAGCCACAGATAATATTCACATCGTGTTAGAAAACGATAACACCGTGTTAATAAAGGACTTAAAAGGTTGTAAATGTTAAATTCTCAAAAACACGCATCTTATAAAACGTCCTATGATAGGTTGAGGTAAGAGAAATCACATTCCAGCAATACAGGAAAATCTTGCTAAACGGAGTTTTCCGATAGGTTTAATATCATGAACATAAAAGATATTACTATACCTTTGATAATTCATTACACTATTTACTGAGAGCATTCAGAACACTACACAAATCTTTCCACGCTAAATCATAACGTCCGGTTTCTTCCGTGTCAGCACCGGGGCGTTGGCATAGTAATACGTGTGTGCGCTAGGCCCTGTGTGCATCGTTTTAATTATTCCCGGACACTCCGCAGAGAAGTTCCCCGTCAGGGCTGAATATAGTTAATCCGGGAATACAATGACGATTCATCGCACCTGACATACATTAATAAATATTAACAATATGAAATTTCAACTCATTGTTTTAGGGTTTGTTTAATTTTCTACACATACGGTTCTGCGAACTGGCATCAGGAATAACACCGCCCAGAAAAATGCTACTCGCTACTGCGCTGGCCCTGCTATTACAGGATGTGCTCAACAGACGTTTACTGTTCAAAACAAACCGGCAGCAGTAACGCAAAAGGAAACCATCACCCATCATTTCTTCGTTTCTGGAATTGGGCGAAGAAAACTGTCGATGCGGCCAAAATTTGTGGCGGCGCAGAAAATATTGTTAAACAGAAACCCAGCAAACATTCGTAAATGGTTGCTCCGGTTTTTATTACTTTAGGCATTTATACTCCGCTGGAAAAGCGTATTGTGTATTACTCTGTCGTGCATGAGTTGCCCATCGATATGGGCAACTCTTACTGCTCATTAATATGCTTCTGGGTTTCCTTCCAGTTGTTTTGCATAGTGATCAGCCTCTCTCTGAGGTGAAATAATCGTTCAGCGGTGTCTGCCGGTCGGGGAGGCTGCATTATCACGCCGGAGGCATGGTAGCTTCACGCACTGACTGACAGACTGCTGATAATGCAACCGACGACGACCAGCGGCAACATCATCACGCAGAGCATCATTTTCAGCTTTAGCATCAGCTAACTCCTTCGTGTATTTTGCATCAGGCGCAGCAACATCACATGACGCATCTGCATATGTCAGTAATTGCCGCGTTCGCCAGCTTCAGTTCTCTGGCATTTTTGTCGCGCTGGGCTTTGTAGGTAATGGCATTATCACGGTAATGATTAACAGCCCATGACGGGCAGACGATGATGCAGATAACCAGAGCGGAATAATCGCGGTGACTCTGCTCATACATCAATCTCTGACCGTTCCGCCCGCTTCTTTTGAATTTTGCAATCAGGCTGTCAGCCTTATGCTCGAGCAGCCATAACCAGCGCCCGGCAGTGAAGCCCCAGATATTGCTGCAACGGTCGATTGCCTGGCGGATATCACCACGATCAATCGCCGTTAAGCGCCACGCTCCTTAATCTGCTGCAATGCCAGCGTCCTGACTTTCGGAGAGAAGTCTTTCAGGTAAGCTGCTTGCGGTGACATCCCACCAACGGGAAAGAAGCTGGTAGCGTCCGGCGCCTGTTGATTTGAGTTTTGGAGTTTAGCGTGACAAGTTTGCGAGGGTGATCGGGTAATCAGTAAACCGCTCCGCCACAATGACGTCGCCAACCATGATTTCTGGTTTCTGACGTCGTTATCAGTTCCTCCGACCACGCCAGCGTATCGAGGAACGCCTTACGTTGATTATTGATTTCACCATCTTCTCCGGCTTTTTAGCAGCGGGCGTTTGTTAAAGCAGACAATCGAGTCAATGCCGATGTGGCCGATAAACACGCTCGTTATATATAAGCGAGATTGCTACTTAGTCCGGCAGTCGAAGGTGCAGATGAACTGGGCGATAATGGCGCACATCGTTGCGTCGATTTTCTATTTTGTAAACGCACCGCGTTATATCTGCCGCGAAGGTACGCCATTGCAAGCGCAAGGATTGCCCCGATGCCTTGTTCGCTTTGCCCGCGAGAATGGCGGCCAACAGGTCATGTTTTCTGGCATCTTCATCTACCCCAATAAGAGTTGCTCTATTTAATTAGGAATAAGGTCGATTGCTGATGGAGCAAATCCGGGCTACTGTGTTTAATAATCAGATTTGTTCGTGACCGATGTACACGGGCAAACAGCAGGAGGACATTAGCGCAAAAAAATTCAAAAAAATTCCAAAAAAAAAAAGCGACTAACAAACACAATCTGATGGCATGCAATATTTCTCAGGGTTCGTTATGTGATATACTGCTGTGTTTGACGCTGGAGAACTAAGTTTTTGAAATTGAACGGGGCTGGTTAGATGAATAATGGCTTTTCTGAAATAGTTTTCAAGGTTAGCATTCACTGAAAAGGACACACTTTCACATCTAAGTCCATTTCCTTGGTAAATAAACACAGCTCTCCTAGAAGTGGGATTTTATTTTCTTCACTTTAGTGTGGCTCACCTGGTTATAAAACACACACATACACACAGCACACACTGACCAGTCTCTCCATCTGATTTTGTCTCTCATTCTCTCAGGTTCTCTGTCTGTGTTTCTCTGTATCAGAGCCTCTGTCACCTCCATCACCTCCTTCCTCTCACCCCAACTACTCCTGCACAGCCTCCGTGACATCTCCTTCAGCGTTCTCTCCGCTCTGTTCTTTGTACTAACCATCCTCTCCAATACCTGCCATCATCTTTCTCTCATCCCTAAGTGCTACTTTCCCCTCTCCACCCTCCCAGTCAGCTTCCCACTGCTGTCTCCATGGTGTAGTGATGGTCACCATGGCAACTGTCAGACGAATTGAGGGTGGCTCACAGGACTGCACCCTTCGTTTGGGTGCGCGAGGTTGTGGAGGTAAAGGAACCGCTGTGGTGTATTAAAAGGGTTTGGCAATGCTATGGTGAGGCAGCACATTATCAAGCACCACTCATGAAGTGCACATAAACATACACGCATACATACTACAACGATATGAATGTACACTTGCCCCGGCTCTCTCACCTCATACACACGCACTTAACAGGCACAAAAAAGAGCTCTCAGTACAAGAGCATTAGAGTTGAGAGGCTTACCATTTCCAATGGGGTTTTAAGACTACCTGTGGATTGCCATACAAAGAGAGTGAACTAATGTAAAACTGACTTAGATGGAGAGGAAAATGCAACATGCGATTTCACAAACTAAAACTGCATCAGAGAGCTGAAAGTGAGTCGCTTTTGCTGGAATAAAGTGAAGAAAAAGTGCCTATTACCTGCACCTGAGGAAAAACTCTAAGCTATTGTTTTAGTTACCAATCTCTCAGGCTCCGTCTCCTTCTTATTTTTTTCCATCTGCGGGCTTTAATCTCGGTATGCAGCTGAGCTCCCTATGAAGAAACATTAGATTACCTTGGACAGTTTGGTCAATGAAGGTAGAAGATGAGACACACAAACAAGAGATATAAAAAAAAAAAGAAAGAAAAAACTGGTAGCTGGTGATGGGAAAAGGAGAAAGGGAGGGAAGTGAGGAGTCAGGCTGAGGTAAAGCCAGTAACACATACAGTAAAGCTAGAAATGGACTGAAAAGAGTACTGACACCAGCAAGTGGGTACATGGCAGCAGACAGGTAAGACTAACAAATAAAAGTGTGCTGAGGAGCAACCAGGCAGGTGGAGAGGCAGTCCAAGAATGTGTCACCCATGTTAATAGGTGGTTGTCAGCCAGCCAAGCAGTCATCATCCATAATTCCATCCTCATGCCACCTGTATGAACATATTTGGAAACTGTTTTCATCAACCTTGTGGACCCTTGTATTAGTACACTGCATGTATGTAACACTTGCAAATTCAATCAGGTCCGCACGTGCACACACACACACACACACACACAGCTCAAATTCACTAGCACCATGTAAGCCTAATGATTGGAGTTTAGTTGTGCACAGACACGTGAAATGGTTGACCAGCCGGTGCATAATTTCTGCAAGGCTTGACTTGTTAGTGCCAGGCCATATTTTAACCAACCAGTGGACTCCACTTGACTTTCTGGCTTGGTGATAGGAATGGTGGCAGTAGGTGTGAGTATGCATAGGGCAATGTGTATGGCATTCTAAAATGGACGTTAGAAATAAGTAAATAAAAGTTAATGTGATTTTAAAACAAAAACAGTTGTATTGGTGATTTGTGTGACAGTGACATGATATTCCTTTCTCACAGCAGACCATTTGGACACGTCATCACATAATAACCGTAATGAAGACTAGATATCAGTTAGATGTTAGGTCTACAGTTCCAGGTCATGTTACTTTGCATGCTTGGACATAACTTACAGAGAACTGTGTTCTTATTGCCAAATGATTGGCATAAAAAGATCTGTTATTTAATCATGTCACTTTTCATGACAGTGGGGTTGTTGTGAATAAACACAACAGACACATCAACTAACCTCTTTTTAAAAAAAAAACCCCAACAAGCTGCAAATGCTGCTGCTTTTAGGTATTGTCAACTAAAACCAGCAGTTGTCCAAATGATTCAAAATGACCACTGCAGGTAAAAGACCATCATTAAAATACCACTCTATAAAGAGAATCAACAAACGTTTCTTACCATAAAATAAAAATGATAAAATGACATTTAATGATAATTTCAATCAACCCTGTTTGTCTCCTCAGTACTCTGTACATTACTGCATGATTTGGTCACATGGCATTTTCTACACAAACCCTTATTTAACTTTATTTTTTACATTCAGCAGCAGGTAGCATGCTCAAAGATATTTGTGTGTATTTCATGTATTTTCAGCTATACAAGTAGTTGTAAATAACTGTTTGACATCCAAAAATGTGTCTGACAGTACAGACAGATACAGTAAGTGGCCACTTTGATTATATCCAAGCTAAGAGAGGACAAGCAGGGGACAGACAGACAGGCACACAGCATCAGACAGACACAAAGAAATTAAATTTCAGAGAAAATGAATCCACCTCGATAACAGTGAAGTCAGGTGCGAGAGAAAGGAGGGAAAAAGAACATGATGCGCTGTGCTCAGAATACAAGTGAAGCAAATGAAAGAGTCTTTGGTCAATCAAAGTCAAAAGTTGACTTGAGTAAATGCTCTGCTGCAGGGACAGGTTAGATTCCATCTCTTTCATTTCTGTCTGCCTGAGAAGACAATGCAGCTGTAGAGTTAGCCTAAAATTCCTGTTATTATCTGTGGGGGCTGCAGTAAGTGGCAAGCTGCCCAAATTGAGAAAGTGAGAGTGCATTGAATGTAGATTTTTAATAACCATTAGTATGTCTGCCATCACACAATGGCTGATTCAAATTTACTCCCCAGTTTCAAGCTGTGAAATGATAATGATTAAGGTGATATATGTGTGTGTGTGCTGTATGTGCTGTCCCTGTAAGTACTCAGTGTGTGTGTGTTTCTCTGCTTGAGCACACGCGTTTTGGTATATATGCAGAGTTTGGGGGATTGAAAGGATTTGGGTGGCTGTATAGTTCACACTTGCATAAAGCTGGAGCGTTTTGCATATGCATCTGCACATTTTTGTACTTTTTTGTGACAATTGCCTGCACACTTGTGCTTCTTGAGTGTTGCTGGTTGTTTAACTTTTCTTAGTAGTTTTGTATGCCAGCATGCATGAATGACTTTGTATCTGTGTGTGTGTGCGCGCGCGTGTGTGTGTGAGGATGGGGAATGAGCAGTCTGTCATGCCTGAGAGGGAGCCAAGCCTGTTTAAATTGCCTTCTGGCTTCCGAGCCTCTCATCTGCAAACTGGCACCTCTTGTTCTCTCTCTCTCTCTCTCTCTCTCTCACTCCCCCATCCTCTCTCTTTGCTTTGTATGTCCGCCTCTGTCTTTCCTCCTATTTTGTATGTATGCCTCTATTCTGTCCTCCCCCGTATATTTCTTGCTTTTCTCTCTTCTTCTGTCGTGTTTTTCCCTTCACTGTCAATTTCTGTCAGTTTTCCACCATGATGCACCTCTGTACTGAAAACAACGACACTATTAACTTTCCTCTGCAGACACACACACGTTCACACGGCTCACATGCTGTCAAATCATACTTACATTATGTGATGCTTTGGCTGCAGCCTCGTCTTAGAATTGCACAAAAACACAGATACTGTATGCCCACTTGTTGCCCACACTTAGTTTGTAATACAATACCAGAATGACACAGCTATTTACAAATCAAACAAAATTTTGTAATTGCACTGAAAAGTGTCATGGATCTGTTAAAAGCAGTGGGCTTTTAGTTCTTGTATGCTACTCCCAATCCCCATTCATCATACATATACTTTTGAACAGCATTTACTGTTCCTCATTCAGCCTATATGTTTGTGTGTGTGTGCGTGCACGTGTTTGGACAATAGGGTGTGTTTGTGTGCACGCACATGCACATCTGTTGATACGCCACTAATAACCCCCATTTGTTTGTCCTTCAGTGTAATGGCCTCCATAAATCACATCATATTCTCCTAAGAGATTCGCCACTGGGCCCTTCGCTCCCTCTCCTGCTCTCATCTAGCCTTGTGTCTCTCCCCTCTGCACCCCCCACCCCATCCCCACATGTATTCTCACTTTCCCTTCTCTTCGTTACTCTTCTTTCCTGCCTCTCATTTCTCACACTTCTCCCTCTTACCCCCACACACCCACACCCTAACTCGTTCAAGGTCTCTGATGAGGCCCGCTAGATCGAATCTTGCTGTTTTGCGAGGTCTTTCTGTTTATCAGCTCAGAGCACTTTGACTCTCTGTTTTTCTCTCTCCATTGATTATCACATTAGCAAGGCTTGATGTCGGTGCGCTCAGATTTTTGGTTGCGCAAAGGTTGTCATCAGGGTTGTGGTGCTAAACGAGGTGAAAAGGCCACATGTCAAATGGAGGAGGTACTCCAAAACAAAATGGCTAGGCCGTTCGCCTCAGGATCTGTGTGTGTGTGTGTGTGTGTGTTTGTGTGTGTGCTGGAGGGTATTCATGATTGTCCTTGGATAGTTTGGCGTGATATAGAGTTCTGAGTGGTTTAAAAGCTTCATGCTGTTTCAGCCAAGGTTGTTTTTCACACTGAGTAGTCCCCTCTCTTTCTTTCTCCATCTCTCTCTCTTTCCTCATCTCTGTCCTCTCTCACACACACACGGTCACACATATACATATATTTCTGTACTTCTTTGTCCCTTACTGTGGACCCCTTGTGTGGAACTTCTTTATACTAGGCGCTTACTACTGTACACACCCCCTTCACATACACACACACACATAGATAGAACACACTGCTCTCACATGAATTTGTTCTGAACCTAATGCTATTACTCAGCCTATTCAGGATACCCCTTATCTATTGAACTGCACCCACAAACACAAAGAAGACACGCACACTCTAAACTCACACACACACACTGACACAAGATAAGCACATTTACAGTTTCACCTACGCATACTGAGTACCTTATACACTTCAAAGTGGGGCAGCCTATCTCTCAAGCAGGCAATCGCTCTGGTTACAGCATTAGAACCTGGATAAAGAAATATTTACTGAACCTGAACATATGCTCTCAAATACATCTAAACCCTCAAGTGTAGAAGATGCTTTTGAAGACTGGTTGATGGAAGCAAAAGAGTAAAAAAAGGGAAACAAGCAGGGAGGTGGTATGGCATAAACCCACCCAATCTTGTTTCATCCACCTTCTTTTATTTGTTAATCAGGGTTAAGCTGCTTTAGCATGACTTTTTGTTATCTATATTGAAGAAAACTGCTTTATTAAATTACATAGTTGATAAAACTTAACTTAAACGACTTAGTAACCCAAGTCAGACTTGATTTGCCAGTTTGGGCTAAACCTTGAATATTAATGGCTCCCTTATTTTATTTATTTATTCATGGTGTCTGATTCTTGAGTTTTTATTTATTTATTTTTTAAATACTGACCATTACTGATGCATGGACTTATAAAAAATACTATATTATTCAGGGCCAAATTACACTACAGTTCAGCAGACAGTACAGACCACCTGCCCCCGACTGAACTCCTGTAACATCTGAAATGTCATGTAAAACTCACATTTTCATGCATTTACTGACATTGAATATGTTAATCATTTCAGGGCATGAAGACTTGAATATCACAAAGTCAAAGAAATAAAGGTTGTGTCCTATTCAGAGATGCAAAATAAAATTCCAACACACATTTTAAATAGTAACCCTAACCCACTGAAGAAAGTTCTGCATTATCAGACTTGGTGACCATTGATGAAATTGAATCAACTGGACTACAAAGAGTCAGGTGATTTAATAATTTTAAAAAGTCAGTCATGTTTATTTGAAAGAGAAAACAAAGGCAATTTTTTACACCTGGTATTAAAATGTGATCAGTATCCAGATACGTTATACTGATAATAGTCTTATCTTGCCTTTGCATTCACTCAGTCATTGAGATGAGATCTCTGTCCTCCAGAGCAAAACCTGCATGTGAGTAATTTTAGGTGGCAGCAAATCAGCTGCAGGTATCAAAAATGTCTTTGTAAATTCTGTAGGCACTGTCCAGTTTTGCTGTAAACATGCTGTCACACCTTGAAGCCAACAAGCATCTTGTTTACTGATGGCTCCAGTGACATGAATCTTCCATTTCTACCAGTCACCGTAACCGTAACAACCTTCTATCTTTTCACTTTCAGTTTACAGTTTCATCAGTTTAGCCAACTTCTGATTCAAGGAGCACTAAGTGATATTCACGGTCAGAGGTCACAGCAGGAATGATGACGATTCATAGGCATGGATGCCAGCATGCCAGCATACACCTACCTAAGATCCAAACACAATGCGATCCAGACTATCTCCAGAAGTGGTCTGGCAGATCTGGCCACATTCTGATCACAACATGTTTACACCATGGGTTTTTCCTCATCTGAGTAAGGTGTAGAATACAGATAGCATTTTAATACAAGAAATAAACAGGGTCAGAGTGGAATCTACAGTATTTGTGTTACAAGCACAGATGCTATTTGTGACTTTTTACAGTTGTTCATCACTTTTTTCACTAGATCTGAACAACTGAAAAGATTTCTCATGTGACAGCATAAAATAAAAAAATGCTTTATATATTTATTTGATAGTTCTCTTTAAAATAACAAAGTAGTAATTTAAACAATTCAAACAGCAAAAACAAACTGCAGCCTGTTCACCTCCATATCAAACATCTAAAGATCAAATATTACAAAAGTCTGTTTAAGTCTCGGCTCTACGCAGTCTCTCAGGGGAGATTTGTAAATCATTGTCCCAGAAACAGGTTGCAGGCAATGAAGCCGACCACAGAGCAAACTCAAATAAAAATACAACATTGTTTGAAGTCACCACTGCAGACCGCCTCCTCGCAGTAAATGGGTCATGCCTCAATATTTCTTAAAGTTTCAAATTATTGCACAGCCTTGCCTTGTTGAACCCTCCCTTAATTAAGGTAGAGCAGTCTGGGAGAACGGGAATAAGGAGTATATGGAAGAAGTTGTTCTCTGGGATTAATTTTTCTTTCCTCAATGTTTCCTAATTTTTTTTCTTTTGTCTGTTGGTCGGTCCACCACATTGGTCCAGACTGAAATATCATGACAACAATTAGATGGGTTACCATGACTTTTGCACAGACATTTATGGTCCCCAGTGAATGAATCCTCCTACTACTCTACAGTGACTTTGATCATCCTCTGACTTTCCATCTAGCACTACCATGAAGTTGACATCTGTATTCAGAGTGTAATATCTTTTCAACTATTGGATGGATTGTCAGGAAATTTAAAACAGATATTGAAGGTCCCTAGACGATACATTCCAGTGACTTTAGTCACCCCCTTTTTCTTTAGTGTCACAAGCAGGTCAAAGTTTTCACATATTTTGTTCAGACATACATGGTTCCCCAATCCATCAATCCATCCATTTAGTATACCACTTATTCTCACTGGTCACAGAGGGGCTAGAGACAGTCCCAGCTGACATTGGGTGAGAGGCAGGGTACACCCTGGACAGATCACCAGTCTATTGCAGGGCTGGTTCCCAGATGATATGTCCTAATGACTTTGATGTTCCTGTGACTTTTCCTTTAGTGCCACCATGAAGTTGACATCAGTGGTTCTCAGTAAGATATTATCTTTCCAACTATTGGATGGATTGTGGATGTTACACCCTAGAACTACATCCTCATCAGTTTGAAAATTTCCATTTGTCCAGTACAAAACTAATGACATTCCCATCTCCCTCAGCTGTACTTTGTATTCACTCCTCTTGGCGAATGTTAGAATGCTAACACTCTAAATGAAGATGGTGAGAATGGTAAGCAATGTATCTTCTAAACATCAGGATGTTAGTATGTCATTGGCATTAAGGTCAAAGCTCTGCTGTGTCAAAGTAAAACCTGGTGGAGCTGCTTAGAATGGCAGTAGACTCTGAATCGTTTTCATCAGTGTGTGGCCTTATTTTAGATAATATGCTGCACAAAACATTCAATCTTAAGATCTGTTAACTCTCCACTGAGTGACTCTGATTTGTAGAAAACTGCAACAAATAAGCAGTTTCTCCTTGAACTAATGTCTTCAAGGTCAGTAAAATGGCTCATGCAGCTGCTGTTGCTTTTATTGCTTTTTCTTGGACTATTCTTACTGCTTAATGTATTTATTTTTGCCATATTACACTGTGCATAATGAAAAGGTCAAAGTTCAGTACCGGGTTGGCAGCTAGCACTCTGACTAACAGCCTAACAGCTGTTGGTGTTCTTCTTCCTCCTCCTGTTTTTCCATTGCTCCCTTGCCTCAGCAACAACAACACCATCAACATAATATACACACAGCATCTGAACTATCAAATATTTATACAATATTACTGTACGTAGGGCTGCCTAAAGCCAACAAGACTGTACATCTTCATAGGAAACATTTACCGGTTTGTCATTTTTACTATACGCTACAATAGCTGGGGTATAAGGCAACATTGCAGCTTATTGTTCATATGTGGTTTGACTAGTCGTAAATCCACTGCAGAGAATATGCAAGAGCATCCAGTATGCATGTTATGGAAACATTAAAGTAAAGGGATAAAACAGGGAAAATAGGCAAAGAGGTGAGGGGAGAAGAGGGGATGACAGTGAGTATATGAATCCTGCTTTAATGGAACCACATTATTCAGAAGTCCTCCAGGCCAAATCCAGCTGTTCACTCATAGCCCCTTGCTTGCGCTCACTATTATTTTCCCCCTCTCTTCTCCCTTTGCTCTCATTCTCTTTCTGTATTGCCTTGACTCACATTCTCGTGTTCTCCCTATATTTTTAAGAGCTGCTCCACCCCAACACAACTCCCTGTCGCTCCCTCCCTATCTCCTCCACTCCTTCCTTCCCTCCCGCTCTGTCTTTCCCTTAATCCCATCCACAGTAGTTGAGTGACAAACCTAATTGGAGTGCAGAGAGGGTCCAGTGGGAAACCAGACATGAAGCAAAAGAGACACTCACTTCTGTAAAGAAACATGCAACACAGAGAGACAGAGACAGTGATGGCCAGTCAAATGGACTAGTGGGAGAGAGGCAATCAAAGTAGATTGAAGGCGTGATGTGTGCGTGCCTGTATGTGTGTGTGAGGGAGAGCATATGAGTGAGTGATACCTTGTTTAGAGCTGAAGTGTTAGGTTACTGAAGTAAACTCTGCCCCCCATGGAGACCATCAGTCATCGTGATTTCAAATTTGTTGTTAATAAGCTGGTAGATTGCTTCGTTCTGTGTGAAATACAACACTACCTACAAGCTTCAGTGACTTTACTAACAACTGTTGCTGCAGTGTAGCTATTCGAATATTTCATCTGTGCTGCCTGTGCAGTGTTTTTCTAGTTATTTTGTTGTTACTCTTCCTCTCATATGTTGACATGGAAATGCAGTTGAAATTGCAGACTGATTGGTGGAGTGAGCTGGAATATTGCGCCAGAGTCACGTTAATAAATCACCCTCCAAAAAGTGTTGTGTTGAGCAAAATGGCAGTGTAACTGAAGCCATTTGGTTCAAGTGGCCAGAAATGTGCATCTCTGCAGCATGTGTCAGAAAGCTGGAATTCTGGATTATACAACAAGTAGTTCCGACCAAGCAATCTGATTGGTCAACAAGACATTTAGAACGTGCTCAAATCAGCATGACAGCACACCTTACTCATCACTAAAAATATTTCTCCGCCATATACATTTTACTTTGTTGGTAATAGTTGTATAATCGCAACATTACACTCGAGGGTATCGAGGGCTTTCTCCATCAGCTGTGCCGGTGACACGGCGCTATAACTTAAAATGTATGTAAAAGTTTGCGGTTGCAGAAGCTACATCTGTGTGAGTAAATAAATGCAGCGTCTTTGTTATAATGTGGTTGATAAAAGTAAGCATTTATTTGTGCAGTAGGCTGTTGATTTAGTTCGGTAAAGTCCGAGACCTCGATAAAGCATTAACGTCAGCTCAGAGTTCACTCATCTGGGACTAGAAAATCATTTCTGTTGCTAGGTCATTACTACTAAGGGTCTGATTCGGCCAGCCATGATCGATAGCTCGGTTCCATTACATAGGAGTCACTGGCGTGACTGATTGTGTTTCCAGTTATTAGTCAGACCCCATGTATTTCCAGCAGAGCAGGAAAACATAATCAAAACCTTTTTAATTTGAGCAAATTGCTCCTCAACATGAACAGATTTTGATTATACATTTACTACTTTGTTGGTCATAGTTGTATAATCACTTGTGTGTATGCCGGGGTGTGCATTAGCGTCACTTGAGCACTCCGGTGCGGCCGCGCATCGCTGTTGCGCTCAAATGGCGCTTCACCTCTCAGTTCAGCATATTGGCAAAGTCCACCGGTTGCCAACAGTACCAATGGAAGAAGTAGTGTGCTCTTTATGCAGTGGAACTTAAGAATGTGAAGGTTTGAGTGGTGGATGGACATGTGAATGAATGCAGCTTTATTTTCATGTCTGGCCATTTATATCACCCATCCCTCATATTCAAACTTATTAACAACGACAATAGATAGGAATAGATAATGGATGAATTAATTAATTTTGTTGTTGTTGTTGAGTTCAGCATTGTAAACCTTCAAAAAGTCAACATTTCAGTGATCATTGGCACAGTGTTTAGAAATTGTGCATCTGGTCTGACTGTGAGAGGCTTTTGTATTTGGGTAGAGCACTCTGTCATTTGTGCATTTCTGTCAGGCAAACAACAGCAACCCTCACATAACAGACGTTATGAAAAGCTCAGGTTGCCTGTGTTAATGCAAAGATTAGGAGCTTGAATGAAACATTCACAGTCAAGGAGTTCTGACCTAATGATGGGAGTGCCCAGGCCTTTGCTGTGGATTAGACCATCAAAGATGGTGACCACAGAGATATGAAGAGGTTTCCTTTTGCTGAAAACTCCACACCACCCCCTGCATGTTTGAGCAGGCTCACCCAAAGAAAAAAATCAATGTTGAATTGATGTTTCTAATTGCCTAATTATTATGCTTTCCACCGAAACTGAGGTGTGTAATGTGGTGGGATATAAACAGCTAAAGTCGACTGAAGAATAAGCGAAAAAATATAGTCGTGATGATGTGTCAAGCGGCTGTGTGAAATCCATCCATGCGTCTGGTTTGGCGTATAATCCAACTTTTCAGGGGCCCTGGGTGATATAAACCTTTTTCTTGACATTTGGCTGGTGTGGGCTTCCCAGTGGCTGTTGAACAGTCAGTTCTAACGTCAGCAATCGAAACTGCGGACGTTCTTCAGCCGGGAAATATGTGCCTATCATTTCTTTAATACCTCACTTAGTGCTATCCTGCAAGGCTGCTGTTGTGATATTCACTCAGTGCTCAGTATAATATTAGTAAATCTATTATTGGTGTTTATCAGTGGTTTTGACAGTGTTTCCTGTGATACATGATTCTGATATTAACAATCAATTCGGTGAACCTGGGTTGCAGTGTGTGTGTTATGGTTTTCTGACGTTAATCTTTATCAGTCTCAGACTTTGAATAATCCTTCTCCCCAGATCAGCTACATTTGGTTATGTGTGGTGAGTGGTGGTGCCTTTGGTCTGTTATTATATTAATCTGTTTATCAACCTTTTGGAGGGTGGTTTATTAACGTGACTCTGGCTGTCTTCAGCTCACTCACAATCAGTCTAATTTCCTTTCCATATATGTAAATAACTAAACCTGGGCATGGATAGATAAACTTGTGCTAATAATCTAATGTATAAATTTGAAATCAGTCCTCAGCCTGAGTGGGTGTCTCTTTTATGTGGTTTGCCTGGGCCTCTCTGCACTCAATTGAACATCCGCCAACCTCTGGATTAAGGAGGGTGACAGGAGGAGGAAGGTGGAGATGGGAGGGGCGACAGGGTTGTGTTGGGTGGAGCAGCTTTTAAAAATATAGGGAGAACACGAGAATGTGAGTCAAGGCAATACAGAAAGAGAATGAGAGCAAAGGGAGAAGAGAGGGGGAAAATAATAGTGAGCGCAAGCAAGGGGCTGGTGAACATGGTTTGGCCTGGAGGACTTCTGGTGTGGGTTCATTAAAGCAGGATTCCTATACTCACTGTCCTCCTCTCCCCTCTCACACTCTTTTCCCTGTTTTCTCCTTCTTTATTTCCTATATACTGGATTATATTTCGATGGATTTAAATGATCAAACCACCTGACATCAGCAATGTTGCCACTCCCCAGCTATTAAAGGCTGATAGGCACGTCGCTTCTGATCTTCCAGTCTTGTTGGCTTTACGGCTACGTACGTAATATTGTATCAATGGTTCCAGATGCATGTATATTATGTTGATGGTGTTGTTGCTGAGGCAAGGAGCAATGGAAAACAGGAGGAAGAAGGCTGTGGCTGTTAAACACCTGTTCAATCAATTTTCTTCTAGCCAGTGCAGGCTTTGACCTCATTAAGTATATTGCCAAAAATAAGCACATTAAGCAGTAAGAATAATTCCAGAAAAAAGCAATAAAAGCAACAGCAGCTGCATGAGCCATTTACTGACCTTGAAGACGTGGTTCAAAGGAGAAACTGCTTATTTGTTGCAATTTCTACAAATCAGAATCACTCAGTGGAGAGTTAACAGATCTTAAGATTGAATGTTTTGTGCAACTATTATCTAAAATAGATACACACAGTAGAAACGATTCAGAGTCTACTGCCATTCATAGCTTCACCAGGTTTACTTTGACACAAACAGAGCTTTGACCTTAATGCAACATACTAACATCCTGATGTTAGAGATGACCTTTCATTCACCTCTTCATTTAGGTAGCATTCTAACATTCGCCAAGAGGAGTGAATACAAAGTACAGCTGAGGGAGATGGGAATGTCATTAGTTTTGTACTGGACAAATGGAAATTTTCAAACTGATGAGGATGTAGTTCTAGGGTGTAACATCCACAATCCATCCAATAGTTGGAAAGATAATATCTTACTGAGAACCACTGATGTCAACTTCATGGTGGCACTAAAGGAAAAGTCACAGGAACATCAAAGTCATTAGGACATATCGTACAGGAACCAGCCTACAATAGACTGGTGACCTGTCCAGAATTCAACCTGCCTCTCACCCAATATCAGCTAGGACTGTCTCTAGCCCTCTGGCAGCCAGTGAGAATAAGTGGTATCGTGGATGGATTCCAGTGGGTTGAGAACCATGTATGTCTGAACAAAATGTGAAACTTTGACCTGCTTGTGACACTAAAGAAAAGAAATTGTTAAGTGCTGGAGATATATCTAGGGACCTTCAATATCTGTTTTAAATTTCCTGACAATCCATCCAATAGATGAAAAGATAACCCACTCTGAATACAGATATCAACTTCATGGTAGTGCTAGATGGAAAGTCGAGGATGATCAAAGTCACTGTAGAGTAGTAGGAGGATTCCATTCACTGGGGACATAATGTCTGTGCAAAGTCATGGTAACCCATTAATTGTTGTCATGATATTTCAGTCTGGACCAATGTGGTGGACCGACCAACAGACAAAAGAAAAAAAAAATTAAAACATTGAGGAAGAAAAATTAATCCCAGAACAACCTTCCATATACTCCTTCCGTTCTCCCAGACTATACCTTAATTAGGGAGGGTTCAACAAAGACAGGCTGTGCAATAATTTGGAAACTTTAAAAATATTGAGGCATGACCATTTTACTGCGAGGAGGCGGTCTGCAGTGGTGACTCAAACAATGTTGTGTTTTGTTTAGTTTGCTCTGTGGTCGGCTTCATTGCCTGCAACCTGTTTCTGGGATTAATGATTTACAAATCTCCCTGAGACTGCGTAGAGCCGGACTTAAACAGACACTGTAATATTTGATCTTTAGATGTTGATATGAGTGAACAGGCTGCAGTTTGTTTTTGCTGTTTGAATTGTTTAAATTACTACTTTGTTGTTAAAGAGAACTATCAAATAAATATAAAGCATTTTTATTTTATGCTGTCGCAGGAAATCTTCGGTGTTGAATCTGAGTAATGATGTATGCATCTGTTTGTCTGTGCTGCATGCTGTGGGTCCTCGGTATTGTCTTATGCATGCTATCTGTTCTAAAAATGACAATAGTGGCATGTTGTGATGAAATAATAACAGATCTGGACCTGAAAGAGTATGGGCCAATAATA
>BRZM01002228.1:80678-98246 GCA_033238685.1 Lates japonicus
CACACAGCAACAGAACTGTTTAATTAAAAGGACAATGCAATAAATGCTAAATAGGCTACATGTAACTTCAACATAGTGTTGACAAGTAATTCTCATAAATCATTGGTAGTCACTAACCCTCACAAGCATTGTGAATATTACTGTTTCTCAAAATTAAGACCACATTTCCCATAAACCCTGCTGCGTTTTTAGGAGCCTTGCTTCACTCGACTATCTGGTATAAAGCAGAACCAAAACCAAAATAAATCCTAACAGAGGGAGACTATTTTGTGTTTAGCCAAGAGCTCAGTGGGAGAAGAATCCATGTTGACAGCAGGGAATTGCTTATTGCTGAGCAATGCTAGATATAAATACACTGGAACTCTTCTCTTGTAGCTGCTAATGAGGACTGAGAATTTAACAGTTAAATGTGCATTTCTTCTGGGGGTTAGTTCAATGATCTTGTTAAAATGTTACCACATCAGAAGCTCTACACAAATGTCATGTACTGTATGAGCCACAATGGTTTTTTGAAGCCATATAGTTGTGATATTGATACTGTCAGTGACCATTGATCTTAGTTTCTAATACAGCCCTATAAAGGCAAAAAGTAGGAGCAACCCTTGAGTCAGCCAAAAGTAATAACAGGAGCTTGGAGTTGTTAGGATGTCAAATGAAAACACTGTAAACCTCCAGTCTCCTTTTCAACACAATCATTTTGTTACAATAGACCATAAATGTTTCATGTCTGTTCTCAATTTCACCTTTTAAGCAGATATTTGCTGTGCACCCTTATGTACTGTTCTTCACACTAAACTATTACTGTCACTATCATCTCTCTAAATGTAGTCCTGACTATAATCTGAGAGTTTATAGAAGCCATAAGACTGTTCTTCTGCTGTGTCCAAAATAACTCCTTGTGCACCACTGCCTACAGTATATAACACACACTCGATAGTTAACTCTACAGTAAGAAGTTAATTGATATTTCGCACACAAATCATGATTAATTTGTGACTGAGCAGTGTTGCATGACTGTAATTTTCATTCACATCTATGAAAGGTGTCAGCAAAAGTATATATATTATACTAAATAGTGCACTGTATTTACTGTCCTTCAATTTTGATACAGGGTTATATTCTATCTGTGCTAGTTTATACATGAAATGTAAAGAGAAGAACTGAAACTAGTGAGTACAAACATTTTATTTAAAGTGGTGGAAAGACCTATTTAGGCACATTTAGCATGATGTCAATTTATCTGTAGTTTATCACTTTGTTATCACTAAACTGTACATATTCAGTTATTAAGAGTTATTAATAGTAGTTGGTGGTCTGGTTTTATGATTTATGTAAAAAACTGAAGGTACATTATTAGAATTTAGAGACTGTTGTGCAATGAGTAAAAATACATTGAAAACTCCATTGACAGGTGGATGTATGTTGACATTTTACACAGTACAAATGAGTGTTATTATGCAAGTCATTTAGAGGTGGTTTAACAGCTATCACTGGATCTTTCACTATGTTAATTTTTTCCAGCTTCATGGCAGAACTTATATCAACTTGATAAACTTTGTAACTCAGCAACTGCTGCAACTTGGTGGGCTGGCAGATATTAAACCCTACTAGTGTGAGAGCAATTCAGAACAATTGCTTGCTGCCATCACCGCACTGATCTTCAATTTAGACCCTGAGAGGGGTCCTTATCGCAACCCAAAACACAACCATGTGTCACTCACATGAACAGCCAAGTCACTTTTCATCTTCCATCATAGACTGAAAACTCATCTTGGCAAGAAGTGCCTTGTATTACCTTCCTCCAGCTGAATCATGTCATTTCTCCACTCAGTCTGACTGGTCTCACAAGAACATTGTCAGGGATTGAAAAGTGTCTCTGGCTTTGACCCATCATTACTGCTACGAACTTGTAATTTTGGTAGTGTAGTGTTATTTTTATTGCACTACCAAGCAATCTGTATTGAAGCATCAACTAAATGTACAAAGGAAAAAGAAAAAGAACCTGCCTGCCTCAGAATCTTGTTCATACACTGAAACAGGACCAACAGCTATCTCCTCAATTCCAAAGCAATGAATAATTTAGCCAACCCTGTTCTCTCTGTACTCCAAATGTAAACACAAAATAAACAAATCCAACCAGGTGAAGCTATTATGTTCAAAATGTCATCTGGCGGTTGCTGAATCCCCATGGGACTAGACAGGAATCCCTGAGGCCCGAGCAGACGGAGAATTAGGAGCAGGGGAGATTTCCCTTTTCTGCTCACTGTGCCAGGTTTGTCCTTGAAGATCACAGCATTTCTTCACACATGGACCTGTTTCTTTTCCCTTCTAATGTCAATCAATACCATTTTTCATGGTCTGGATAGAAAAAAAAACAGTGGAGGGAAATTAAATGTCTTTTTTGATCAATACAGATTGTCTGTGGAGGCCCCAACATGTCTGGATATCTGAAGAATGTTGTGGATGTGATTGTGAATTGAGCTGCCATGAAGGCTGCACCATCAAAGTGGCAAGGTCAGTTCAATGAAAAAGGGAGACGGTAGCAGAGCCTCTGAAACTGTAGCTCAACAACACATACTATTTGAAGGATGCTTTGTTCAACGGGGTCAATATTTTTAGGGTAACATTAGCTGCCCTCAGCTTCCAGGAGAGCTGCACTTGACTGTGGACTGGTTGCATTTTCAGACAGTTTCAATCTGAATTCTCATGATGCAAAAATGTTTGGAGTCTCTATGGAACAGACACATAAACAATATACAATGTAATGATGTAAAACTAAAGGTGGAAAAACCAGCATTGGAGAGCTGTGTAATCACATAATTAACAATTGTAATATTTGACCAAAAATGTAAAAAACTACACTATTGTAGAACTGTAGTTACATTTAATTGAAGTATTTGAATTGGGTGTTTCCTGTTTGCTTTATGGACAGATGGATGATTGTTCATAACACAATGCAATCATAAGACAGATGGGCAAAACATCTGTCTTGAGTGTATTCCAAGTCAGAACATGCCAAAATGCATACAGTGACAATGTACGAATAACACTTGTTCACACTAGTCATCTCACTTTAATGCTATCCCAATTTCAGAGAAGCCCTTTGTTTCACTGAAAATCTTTGACCATACAATTCTGCTTTTGCTGCTTTTTCCAAAATAAATTCTTTAATAGATTTAAAAAATGGACATAGAAGGATATACAGTACCTATAATGTGGTAAATATTCCAGTAAAGCTACTCTGCTCCATCAGAATTATAAAGTCACTAGGTAAGACTTTACCTTTCAGCATATTTAAAAAAATGCAGAGGAGACCGGTCGGGAGCAAATGTCTGTGTGAGTGTGTGATGATGTGTGGAGTTCTGGCGGGACATGTTGGGTGTGACAAAGGACAACAAAGCAGCAAAGGAAATAAAGAAAAAGTCACTAGGGGCTGAGGCGCTGACTATGAATTGCAAAATCCCTGGTTCATATCCTTCTCTCATTTCCTGTCATCTCACTTACAGATAACAGGCGTAATAATGAATGAAAAACATCACTAATAAGTGCCACTTCAAGTCATGAAATTACTGACAAAATCTGATCCTGCTTAGAGTGAAATTTTAAAATGAGAGCAGGATCATGATAATGATGAAGTTATTGGCTAGGCGCTTCACAAATCTGGCTAAAGGATATGACATAGCTTTCCTAAAATCATTCTTGTACACACAAGCATCTCAAAATGAATGCCCTCTGAACATTCCATCCATTGAGTGGTGCACTGAGCCAGATTTTTTGAGGTAAGTACTTCCACAGACACATTCTGTATGACCTCAGCTACTGACATAATGACTACTATTGTTTTTTATGCGTTTCTGTAGCAAGGGCAAAATCAAATGCTACAACTCAAATAAAAGGAAAAAGCAACTACTATATTTTTATGTTTTGATTGCTACTATTATATGTCTGAACAGCTAGAGTACAGAGAAAGACAGAATGATGAATTTGACAGTCATGTCTGCTCGAGCGTAACAGTGATTAATTACTTAAGGTGCTTCAACGCTTCATGGTGATTACAGCCATTTCTTATCCAGGGGAGAGATTAGGATGGTCGGGCCAGGCTTTTGTCATGGACTGAATTGGCATGCATACTGAGAAGCTATCGTCACATTCAGAATATAAAGACGTAGAGAATATAGACCGACACAGACACACACTTCTCCTGCAGTAGCCCATATACTGTTTCACTGCCACCTCAGACCAGTGCTTACTGCTTTGCTGTTCTGCTGCTTCAAATCACTCGCCGACACCCTATATGATGCTTATGTGGATGTACGATGCATTTTCCGCATATTTCTTGCTGACTGTCCTTGTGCGTCTGATGCATGTGAATGAGACCACTCAAACACCTCACACCCCTGTGGGTCCCACTGGAATAAATATGGTGGTAAGACAATAGAGGTGTATTGATTGTGCCTGGCTCCTCTGAGGAAAAAAGAAATAGAAAACAAACACACGCATGCACACGCACAGACTGCCATCTGTCATGGCTGTCGGCAGCCTGGCCACCATCTTCCTCTGCAAATGGGGCAAAACACACAAAATAATAGACTGAGGGAGAAGGAGAGAGACGAGCAGGGAACCATTGCCGGGGGAGCTGACATAAACCAATGGTTATCATTTTGTCTTCGCCTGAGCCGCGGTCTCTACGCTGTGTGTTGTTAGATTCTTTCTGTTGCCCATGGCTCACAGATGGGACAGTCTTTTAAGGTGCTGGTTGTCCATCAACTCTTGAATGTCATTACATGCGTGCCAGCTGGTAAGGAAGGTGATGCCTGTTTTTAATTAAATCCAGGAGACGTGGAGGAGAAGATGGCATGGTAATAGAGGGAACATCATTAATACTTGGAGACATATCTCCCTGTTGGATCTGTGTGATAAACTGTGTAGGGTGAGTCAGAGAAATCAAAACCAGAACTGCTTTTATTTGCCAAGGACAACGGATGCACACGGAGGCTGATTTGGATAATTGGTGCTGACATACAACTGTGATCACAAAGAAAGCGCTACTTTCCTTCTTTCTGGTTATTTTCAGTGGTTCAGTCGTGACATGTGTGGGTCTTATTCTCAAGTGTTTGTTTTTTGTTGTGGCTATAATGCATTTCTGAAGTTGAACATTACAGGTTATGTCAGTGTGAAAACAGTCTTTGAAAGCAGGCCTGCATAGACTGCAGCTCTTGATAAAACTGTGGTGCTTGTATTCTTGCAAGGAAAATACAATGTTCTCCCCTCCTCCACTTCTATACTTACAAGCAGAGACATTCCTGAATTCTCTTTACTCAAACATTATCCATATTTGCTTCTCCCTGTTGCTGCTTTTTAAATTAAGCTGCTACGACCAATATTTTCATATTTACAGTGACTGCATAATGCGAAAAACACAATAGATTTCCTCAGCTCTATAAAGTGTTTTAGTGTCTTTTAACTCATTGTTTTGGTTTTCCGGTCTGCAACTTTATTGTTCTGGTTCACTCTCACCACCATCAATGTCGTTTCCAGATGCAGCAGGCAGCGGTTTTCAGCAAAAAAGCTGAGAGTAAATCAAAAGTACACAACGTCTCAAGCACCAAAAAGCAGACAGATGAAATTAGCAGCTAGTTAACAATCGAACCACAGCTAAAAGGAAAGTGAATTTTGTCACAAACATGATTTCAAATGAGTGCTACTAGTTCTCTATGTCTGATGGATGTGTAAAAGTTGTTATCAATTTCATACTATTAGCTGATAATTTTAACTGGTTTACACTAAATACTTCTACCACTAACTACACAGCTGGTGAGAGCTTGACTTAAGACTTTCATTGACTTGCACTGTTTCTTATCAAACCAAATACAGTAATCCAACCTTTCCAATATTCTTCTGACAAAGGAAATTGAACTATAGATGTTTAATGTCCTAAGTCACTCAAAACTGTCTGTGTGCTATAATGGCTGAAGGTGTGGATTTCTTAAAATAACCACCAGCAGCCAACTAAATTTTCTCTGAACTTGATTTATTTCTAAAACTGTGTCTGATTGAAATTGGGTGATGCCTGGAGAGAGCCAGGTGGGGAGGTCAAAACTTTGAAGCCGACCAGGCAAATATTGCAGTAGTTGTCAGACTGAACACACTTTATTACTAATCTAATGCCAGCATGAATAATTAAGTAAACCATGTCAGGAATAGATTGCAGCATTTTCTTTTATATTTGGGCTCCAAGACACTCTATAAATGATCCTATTTGACTGTTGTTTCAGTTAAAATATAGCAGCTTGAAGTCAGGCTGTGCAGAATAATTCACTTCCAACCTCAAGTCATTTGGGTTAAACAGTTTTTAAAATGCATTTTGACGAATGGAGCTCACATCCCGAGTCCATACATACTGTGGAAGCAAATTACAACTGACTGTAAAAACAAGAAACCTGTGGCACAAGGCTATGTAGGAGGGAACTGTATAGGCTTCTAAATTTGTATATGCTATAGCTGCAGCATTGACAGTGCTGTGAGGTTATCACTGGAGGGTTAGTGGATCCAATCCAGGGCTATGTAGGATGTGGGATATGAATGGGAAATAACCATTCTGTTTTATCTCAAAAAGAAACAGAGTCGCTACAAGTAAGAAAGGACAGTACCATTTGTGTGCCTACCTGTGGCTGATCTGTGTCCCCCGTAGACTGGACATGGTTTCTTCCAGGTTCTGCCGTAGGTCAGCGATGTTCTTCACTGTCCTCATGCGTCTTGTCTCAGGGTCCTCTCCTAGAGACACATATTTTATAAGATTTACTGATGTTTACTGATGTTTGAAGCTGCGCACACACACACACACACACACACAGCACTCACCCATACTCACAAAAGGCCACACATGCACAAAAACACAACATAAGAAGTGATGAAGACATCTGACATACAGTATTTCACTGGATGTCACTGAACGTCTCAGTAGGGGGAACAGAATGATGAGCGATCGCAATGACAGTCAGCATGGGTGCACGTCCCTAAACCCCATTCAGACAATTAGAAGCTATACAATAAATCAACTTGTCAGGCTGCACAACAGGCAGTTCTTTTACTCTAAAAAGTGGATGCATTATTTTACACAGTATTGACATTTTCCCTTCAGGGCGATGCAGAAATGTCATACCATGACACCGCGCGCTCTGTCAGTTAGCTTGGAACACAGTTGTGCCTGCGAAAGCAAACTCTGTCAGAGCTCCTGTGCTTCTCTGTCAGCTACGTCGGAAACCGCTGCCACTTCAGTCCGCCATATTCTACCCCACCCTACAGCAGCATACAGCTATGAAATGCACTTCATATGTTTTATGTTCTCCTCAGTGCCTCATTTAAACACGACACACTTGTTTCACTGAGGCATTAGGCCTATTCTGAAGGAGTGCTGCTAATAAGCACAGGGTGGGCATCATTTCAGAACTGTGAGCTGTGGGCAAACACCAAAGTATCTGCTCGTCTGCTCCAATTAAGCCTCCCTGTTAGCCTGTCAAGCTAGCCTACATCTGCTGGTGGAAACCACAGAATGGGTAATTAACAAGAGGCATGAGACATGGAATGGATGCTGGTCACACTGTTTTCCAGTTTTAAGGTGCTTTCAGTCTTCACTGTGGACTTGAATGAGTCAGGAGAACTTACACAATGCAGCATGACGGTGAGATGAGCGCGAGAAGCTGTGCTCTGAGCAGACATACTGACAGCAAGCTACAGTGATTACAGTGACTGGGACAAATGGGGGCAGATGGGAGCAGTAGTAGTTTGGAGGTTTGAAAAGGCCCCCTGGCGACTCCTGTGGTGCAGCTCAGTGCCAGGAGGAGAAAACTAGTTCAGGTGTTTATATGCAGGAATTAGAAGCAGGTCTGTGTGGCGGATAAGCAGAACAACTAAGCCAGTTTTCCTAGATAATTTTCCTATATATTTGTAAAAATCAGTTTCAGAGCTGACCCTGGAGAAGTATGGATGCACAGACTCTACACATTTTATTTGAACAAATATCCACAGTTTGGAGGATGGGGCTCTGCATTCTCTCCTTCGGATTTCAACAGTTCCAGTCCCCCCCCACACTTCAAAAACTGATTTGATCTGAACAGACTACCATGGCACTGCCAGTATGTAGCTGATCTTGCACACTGACACCAGCCTTCCTCTTTTGGTGTATGCTGTGTGACAAAGCACACTGTTAGAGTTACTTGGTTTACCAGGCACAATATATGAGCAGAAAAATGCCTTGGTGACACTGATATTGAATTTATTCAAGTCTTCTTTTTGAAAGGATTTAATGGACAAAGATGTCTTTTACCTGTTTATAATTAACTGTAGCTGTACATATTGTATGTGCCCATTTTAAATGTTTTACATGCTGTGATTGTACCGGCTGACACAGCTACTGTGGCCATGTCGCTCCTGTGGAGAGACCTTGTTAAATACGGGTTATATCAGTGAGTCAAAAAGCACAGGGACAGCTGAGCCTCATTATCATTCACTGCAACTGTCGCAATGAAAAAAGTGTGCATCTCTTGGACTTTTAAAAAGCTAACATTGTCACTATCGCCATATCTAAAGACTTCAGGATTCCCAAAAAAATCTGGACAATACAGTTTGAAAAGTCTTTTTTAAAATTAAGTTAAGACTTGACCTCAATTATACTGTACTGTACTGTGTTATGACCTCACAGGGTAAAGTGCATTCTGGTATAATTAAGGTCATGTTTTGTCTTTGCAGAGCAAACAGACTGAAGGTTGTGCGAGGTTGGGGTGGTGCCACATGTTCACCCTGTGTCAGATGTCCACTTTATGGGCCCAAATGAGAAAACGATGAGGCTGCACTCACTACGTGCGATCATCGTGACAAATTTGTGTTCACAGCCATAGCACAGCAGCTTCTATGACCCTGAATCTTATTCCTGTCAGGACGGAACTCATGTGAAACAGCACTGAAACAATCATGAGAGACGAAAACTCTCCTTTGAAGCCTCGAGTGATACGCTATAGACACTTTTCTTGCAGCTCCTTATGAGGGGGAGATCCAGCTCATAATTTAATGAGAGATGGATCTCTGGTACCTCAAACTCAAGGCATCACTGTTACTGTAGATCCTCTTTTTCTGTTCTTTCTTCTTCCTTTTCTGATGTCTTCCCTGCTCCTCTCCTCTCCTCCTCTCACCAGGGCCCCTTCCAGAAAGATCCAATTACAATCCCATTATAAAGTGACATGAGGAGATCTGGCCCTGGAGTCGGCATAATCAGCGGACACTTCATGCAACATTGAGAAGCAGTCCAAGGCGTGTCTGTTCATTAATGGTGTTTTGAGCAATCCACTGCAGTGCAGGAACAGAGCTATCACCTTCACTGGAGAATAGTTGAGCTGAATTTGCGGCAACACAACTGCGTCCTACAGGAAAACCAACACATTACACACATGCACAAAAACATCTCTGAGTTCTAAAGCTAATATTCACTCCAAAACCCAATACCTGCCAGCACCCTTTTGTGGATTAAAAGGGTGGTAGCCATGCAGCCATAACTGCGGTTTCTACTTCAGTATCCAACACTACAGAGAGGTGAGGAGTTACACAGCGTTCATTTGGATTCAAGCTGCTGTCCGGCTCTTGGCCCTGTGATGCTCTGAACCAGCCAAACTGAAACCAGGCCAATGGAGGGGGATTGAAAAGGACAGACAGAGAGAGAAGGTAAACACACACACACACACACACACACACACACACACACACACACACACACACACACACACACACACACACACACACACACACACACACACACAAACATTCTTTCAATAGTTGTGAAGATACTCACTGAAATAATGAATTTACTAGCACCTTACCCAAACATTAACCATTACAACTAAATGCCTAACTCCAACATATAACCGAACCCTAACCAAAGTCTTAACCTTCAAACAGCCATTTGAAGTTGTAAGGACCGGCCAGAATGTCTTCATAATGTCAAATTGTCCTCACAATGCTACCTTTGAACTTAAATTCATCTGCACACCCATAAAAAGACATGCATACACACAAAACCACACACACGAAAGCCGTAGAACAAATGCTGCTTGAGATAGAATTGACACAACATAATGCAAATGACTGCAGTTTGGGACTGACACATTTATACACACACCCCAGCACCAACACACACACACACACACACACACATACTGTACCAGTGGGTGCTTTAGTGCCAGTTCACTCTTTCCCCCTCTCCTTTAATAATGCATGTTAGCTAGCACTGATACCCCTTGCTCCAGCTGAATACTATTAGGGTACCATCCCAGTCATCTAACTATAATACACACAAATGCACACTAATGCATGCCAAGTCGAATATGCACATAGAGAAAAACACTACATATAACTGTATGCTAGCTGTACCCTCATTGTAGCATTTTGTCGCAGATCAGCTTTAATGAAGCTTTGGCTGTCAGTCACCGTGGCAGCTCTCACATGCACACAAACACACATAAACAGATAGACGTATCCACATGCAATTTTATGGCCCTGCTGCTGAATGTTTCCTAACAGGCGTTGCAGCACATTGAGAGCTTGTTAATACGCATCAACGACAAATGCTCCCCGAGGCTAAAAGCACAAACTGCCACAGCAGCAGCTGGATACTCTGAAAGCCAACTTCGACAGGGTGAGTGAGTTCTTAAAAGATGTAAACGGCTTCTCAACTATCTGGATAGATAGATGGCATGCAAAGTACAGGCTGTAAATATTTGGACACATTTTTTTTCTCCCTGGCCTTAGCCTGGTCTTACACAACTGAAATACATTGAATTGAGATCAGGATATTCCACCTTTTTATCTAGAAAAAGCTCTTTGGACACTTTGGCAGTATGTTTAGGATCAATGCAATGAGTTTTGATGCATTTGGCTGAATCTGAGCACACAGAATGCTCTTGTATACCTCTGCATTCATCCTATTGCTTGGCCATAAGAGAAACACCATGTTTTAGATGATGTGGTCTGCTTTGGGAACTGTTCCTTGTTTTCTCCACATCCTTCATTTTTACAGTGATTGATTTTTATATAGAACTTTATACCACCATCTATGGGTTTCCTTTGTCAACTGCAACCTCTCCTTTCTGTTTTTGAGGCTTACCAAGAGTTTGCATCTTGTGGTGAATCCTTTAAGGTTATGGTCAACAAGTCTTCTCTTGAATGTTGACAAGGAAACATGTAAGCCTACATGCTGGAGAGAATTTTCGACTAGCTATGCAGTCATAAAGGGGCTTTTCTTCACCATGAAAATTATTTTCTGGCCATCCACAAGACTTGTGCTCCTCTGTCTGCTTTTTTAGAACATGCCCAACTGTTGATTTTGGCAAATCAACTACCTTTGATATCTCTCTGATAGATTTCTTCTTTTTTATCCTCATTATTATGTTCTTGCATGCTTACCTCTATACTCCTCATACTGAAAGACAACTCCATCTCACCCTAAATGGCAACTTTCAACTATAAATTAACTCTGAGCTATGTGTGATTGACTTATGTGCGTGAACTAATGATGAAAAATTTCACATCTGCCCAAGAAACATTTGGTAGCCAAATGTTCAGTTAGTTTTGAACCCTTGCAATTTGGGCACTATGGGTTTAAAAGGGCTATATCTCTTTTCAATATTGCCATAAACCTAAAGCTGAAACTTGACACTTTAATGTAGTATCCATCATTTAATTTCAGATTAAATGTGATGAACCACACAGCCTGAAGAGCAAAAAATGTGTATCAGGTATGACCTAGACTGTCTAAAAGAAAAGAAAAAAAAAATCACCTGTGCGCACACACATGCCATCATGATGTGGATAAGCGTGCGCACGCACACACACACACAATCAAAGGTGTAATAATAAGCTATTGATCACGTTGGCTGTGTGATTCACAGGCTATGAGGGAGGTGCAAGTAATAAAAGCTGTGCTTTCTCAGTGGAGGGGGTGTTGATTTTCCATCATCTATATCTCAAGGTATTTCTGTTTTATGCTGCATCATGCCTCAACCTGCTTAAAGGAAATCAGCCATTATCTGCTCATTTCTAAAGCTCATCCTGCTGTGCTGTGCATTTACTTTGCTTTAACTGTAGTCTCAATAATCTTCTGTCCTATTTACTATGTAAAAAATGGTCTTATCAACTAAATCTCCCCTCCCACGTCTCTTTTGTCTAACATCAAAGCCAGGTTTGTACACGGATGCTCATCTCAAAAGCACAAAGCGCATCATACACTGGGAATTTTTGCATCAAATATACTCTATGGAGAGCTCCCCCAAGCTAGATGTTAATAAAGCTACTGTCGAGGTATAGCACAATAGCTGTGGGTATAGGTTAGACTTTAGCAGCTAAATTCACAGTATAGCACATGAGAATTGCTGTACACACATCAGAGTTCCTCATTAACAGACTGTGAGAGTGAGCACTGCAAGTGACAGAAAGGATGTATGCATGTGAGAGATCTTTTTCTCTGTCTGTGTACATTTCCAAGTGAGGATGAATTTACAACATTTGTGGGTGAGTGTGTGTGGATGACTTGCATGAGGGAGGTGGTGTGTGTGTGCTCATACAGCCCAGCCCAGGTCTTGCAGTTTTCCTAAATAGGCTCTTAAAATGCTAATAGCGTGCTCTGAGATACAGGCTTCCCCATCGTGAGGATTAAGAAAATAACCAGCTTATTGAAGGCATCTTTTGCTACGACATTCTCATATTCTGCTCAAGTTTGCTTTTTACAATCAAAACTTAGTTACTTAACATGAACACACTGTAAGTTATTTTACTTCCTGTCCAAAGTTTCCAATTTGTGCCACTGTCATTATATAATCCCCAAATTAATTCTGTTTACAGTATGCATATATATTCCACATTCATGCTCATTTCCTGTAGTTGGCTGACTGTATGAACTTACTTGGGCGAGGTTGTGTGTGCAGCACCTGCTCCAGGTCGCCCAGCATGGTGAGGATCACCTCCTTATCCAGCTGAGCTGTTCCCTCACGAGGACCTCCCCCTGAAACCTCCTCCTCTGCCCAATACCCCCCATCTTTCTCCCTTTCTCCCCGCTTCCCACCACCCCTGCCTGCTGCTGGCTCCTCGTCTGAGCGCCCGCTGCTGCCCTCCTCATCTGTTCCTGCCTCTCCCCTGGACTTCCGCTGCGGCTCTGTCCGTGGATGGCCACTGTATGATGCCCGCTGTGGCCGCCCACCTGCAGCCGTGCTCCGCCAAGGGACTGGGATGAGGGAATGCTCTGACTGAGAAAGCACCTTTGTGAGGGAGAGTGACAGGGACCGAGCTCTGGTGCCCCGTACACCTCCGCCCCTGGTGACCGCCTCCTTCCTTGGGCTTCCCTGCAGACTGCCTCCTGGCCGTTGCGTGGAGGATGAGTACAATGAAGAGTTCTGAGGTTGTGAAATACGAGATGGTGGCTCATCAAGCTCAAAGGAGTAAACTCGCTGCTCGCCATCGCTGAGCAAGGTCAGGTTAGTGAGTGAGCGCTGCTTGAGCCGCAGGTTGAGGTTGTCGGGGAGAGGTTGGGGAGGCCGTCGAGCTGGGCTGCCTCCCTGATACACCGAGAACTCTGCTCCTCTCTTCATCTCTGCTCGCCGCTCCCCTCCCTTTTTTTACAGCTTACCTCTTTACCTCCGGTGGCTCACTGACTGAAACTACGCATGCAAGTGGATCTACCTGTGCGTGGCTCTCTGTTTCACATGTTGGCCGCACTGTCACTGAGAGAGCAGATGGAGGGAAGGAGGAAGCGGAGGACGGAGGAGGCAGAGAGATGTGTCCCCACGTCCCACGCCTCCTGACTGAGGTCCAGGCTTCAGAGGGCTGGAGGGAAAGCAAGCGCAGGGCGAAGAGCAGAGAGAAACCCTCCCTCTCAGGCATGTAGGTAGAATCCAGATCCATCCTTGAGGCAGCCCATACTCATGGTCAGACACTGAGCCAGACACAAACACTTATTCCTTCCACTCCGTCTCCAGTTCTCATGCTGTCTCTCTGTCTTCTTAGCTTCTTTCTCTTGCTTCACCACAGTCAGGGGCGTGGATGAACGAGTCGCTACATCTCCCGTTCCTCACTCTCTCATTCTCTCTCCCTCCTGTGCTCACACTCTCTTTATCTTTTCCCCCTATTAAACGACAGTCTCTTTTCATTCACTCTTATCTCTCTCCCTCCACCTTCTGTCTCTCCTTTAATTACCACCTCTCTGCCACATTTCCCCTGCCTCCCCTCTGACTCTCTGACAGTCCCTCGCTCCTCACAGCGGAAAATGAACGGGTGGTGAAGCCGGCAAACGGGCTCATATAGCTCTCCGTCTGCCTGTTCACTCCAGCATGCAGCCTGCGGTACTCTCTCTCCCTCTCCCTCTCTCTCTCTCTCTCTCAGCCCTCCTTCTCTGTTTATCACCCTCTCTTTCTCTTAATCCCTCTCATTCTCTCACTGCCTGTTCGGTTCTCTCCTCTTCTGAGCCCTTATCTTTTCTCCCTCACACTATCCTTCACCCTCTCTCTCAGTGTCTCTCCATCTCTCTCTGACTGTGTGACAGTGAGTTGTTTGGACAGTGCACCTGTAAGCTTGCAGCCTTTGCCGCACCACACTGGCCGCCCGACTTAATTAAATGCTATCTTGAGAAGTGAAAACAGCGAGCCCGCAGCCTATCATGGATCAACAATGAGACCACAACCGACATATTCCCATCAATCAATGTAAGCGTTATTAGCCCTGTCGCCATTAGTCACAGCTGTCTTCCACACATTTTTAAATCCTGGTTACGATAGCTAAAAGCAGTTGCCTCAGAAACCACAATAAAGGTGGTCCTAATCCCATGTTTACACTGTGAACGACTTATCTACAAATTAGACTGCAGCTACCCAGTTCATCAATCAATCAAAATGATCAAATAAAAAGATAAAAATAATATATTTTGTGTCCACAAATAACTGCACAAAAGCTTAAATCAACATGTGAATAAAGATTTTATATATTTGTCCTGCTTTGATGTTTGGATATTGTCACTATTGACATTGGTTCAGCCCGTATATGTAAAATGAGCAGGCTTGTCATGTGGTATTTGTGGCGTACATACACTTGAATTTCCTCATTTCTGCCCCTCTATGGAGAAAGAGTTGGAAAAACGAAGGATGTGAAACGACCATGAAACGTGTGACAACAAAAAGCAAGTGTTTGAAATGGACCCCAAACAAAGGGAATGGTCAGTACTGCAGTCTAATTTTATCCTTCAAATGATGGGCTTCGCAAAAGCCACGACCAGAGCAAAATGTCTGGAATGTCACTGCCGACTTGACATCCCCAAACCTGTAATCACCCACTGTTGTTTGTGCACAGTGAGCTTTGTAGACGAAGGCTTTCTGGCTTCACTTTGAACTTGACATCTTATTTTTTTTATTGACTTTGCTGTTTGTTTGAATGTCCTCTATCATCTCTGTTATTAGGAGGAAGGAAGAAGGAAGTTTTCTCCCAAATTCAGATATCCAATGTTTGACTCAAGTGGCATTTTCTGCTAAAATGTAAAATTCAAATAATTGAGAGAAACTTTGGAGGGATCCTCAGTAACTAAATCAGTAGCAGAATTTGCTCATTAAAAAACAAAAACAATATAATTTTCACCATAGATGTGACTAATGAATTTCAAGGCACACAAAGATCAGTAAGATAGGATGCATGGAATGGTGACACTGGAGTCTTCATTTGCAAATGGCAAAATCCAGTTGAAACAATGGGATTACTCTGTGCCAGCGGTTTGTGTTTTGATGGTGATGACTGATCTAACCTCTCATCCTGCTCCTTGTCAGGAGCTTAAGTTTGTGGTTAGAAACTCCTGACCTCTCAGCTTTAGAGGCTCAACTGCACAGATGTCCACTGACTGTAATTAAAGGATAGTGAAGACTTGTAGTCTTCTCTCTTTGCAAACAAACATAAGATTTAAATTTAACCAGAACTTTTCAGTTCTATACGTAAAGTTTATGACAGTGATGGTTGATTAGGATTATGAATGTATATAGAATACACAAGGATTGTAACAGATGATGACAGCCTGCAGAGATGTAAACAAAGAGCCACAGATGCTCCCTGTGTCCGGCTGCCAGCACTGACCTTTTCCCTTGGCTACATGAAACCAGTGCAGAGCAGGGATCCCCCAGTAAACACAAATAGACTCATGTCAGCACATACACACCTACCGGAAACACACTCTCACACCAGCTGCACAACACCCGTGCATTGTGCTAGCCAGAACAGTAGCCTTCAAATACTCTGTAATCCTGCAGCTACCCTTTCACTACCCTCCATTAACACTACAACAGACCCTGCAGCCTGTTCTTTCTCTAATATTACAAAGAACAGCTAATCCATCATATAATACAACAGTCTTAATGTAAGCTCAACCAATTTCCCATTTCCTAAAGAGGGAAAATGCATTGTCTGAAGACTTCCTCTCATGTAGAGCAGCATTGCAACACCAGCAAGGTCAACATTAAATAAATATAGACACTGCACAGCAGATGAAGGTTAAATTCCTGCATGACCTATATTACAAGAGGAAAATGTTAATGCACAGAGGCATGTGCACACTGACACACCAACATGAAGAAATATTATCTATTCAGTGCCCACAACATGTGTATTGACCTGATGTACCTGATATCTCCTCCAGGCACTGTTTGGCTGTCTTGCTGTAGACCAGCTCTCCCTTGGTGGGGCTGAGGCAGGGGTCGGCAGGGGCCACCATGGTGCAGTCATTTTCTGAGAATGTCCTGAAGGTACAAAGAACAAATAATACACAGCAGTTATAGAGACAGGGTGAAATAGCTGGTAAACTCAAGCTCGACTACAGTCAGTAGAGTTTTTTATGGAAACTGGTGAAAGCTGCTCCAGTGTTGTTCATTGTCAAACAATACAATGAAGTAATGTAACATGGCCAGTTTTTATATATTAGATTTCAAAGAGTTTCAGTTTGGGATGGAAACTGATGGAAACCTACTCGAAAAGCTATATAAAGTGTGGATTTTGATTGTTGTAATGTGGGATGTTTCAGGTCAGATAGGTTATGGTAATAACCCTATTTTCTTCTTTCAAAACAAAAGCATTTCCACTAATTTGTGCCTCAGTGTTGTAAAGATAAAATTCCATTCTAAGATGAGAAAATTTGTAACATTGTCAATATTTCTTTCATTTTTTGAGGGATGTAAGTTTTATATGTCCTGTTAAATCAGCACCATTTGTTTTTAGGTTAGTAAAGTATTAAAAGCATAAAAAACTACTTTCACAATAAACATTTAGTGTCACATAAACATATTATGATCTGTGGAGTGGCTAAAATGGTACAGCACTGATAGTGAACCAAGCAGATACACTGGACGATTTTAGTGTTTGATTTAGAGGAACAACCAGAATCTTTCCGCCTCTGCATTTCGTCTGTGTTTCTGCAATGTTAAGCAAGAAAAGTGTTTGAATTTCTGAGTCAGTTTTTGGTCTAAGGCACATATTCAACAGATGGACACCTCTAAAGGGAGGAGG
>BRZM01002229.1:0-37456 GCA_033238685.1 Lates japonicus
AGATGCTTCCATCTGTGTTTAGAGTAGTTTAAAAATGTTTGTGTGTTAATGCTTTTATTCCCCAAACATTAAAACCAATACATAAGGCAGGAAAGTCTACAGTCCAGTCAAGTATTACAGTGAAAAAGCCTTGTTTTATTTGAAAATAGGAGTTGGAATGATGGATAAATTGCAGGTGAAACACTGGGTGGCACATAGAAAGTACTATGTGGAATAATAAGAATAATCCTCTGCACTACAGAAGAGTAAAGCAAATGCTGAAAACAAAGAACAAAGCCAGTAAAGGTCAGCTCAATTTCTCAATAAAATTGTATTTTGAGAGTTTTTGAATTAGATTGAGAATTTGTTAAAAATTTCAATCTTTGGCACTTCCCACTGGTCATATTAAAAAAGCACTATGACTGGAGGCACACATAAATGGCCTGAGAGCAACACATAACCCTGACTTTCTCGGCTTGCCTCTGTATCCTTCACTCCTCCTGAACATTGGTTTTATTACCGCATGAACAGTGGGCACAGTATATCAGGATGGGAGGTAAGAGCAGCAGCATAATCTGAACGGTGGAGAATTAGGAGGAGAAACTAATCTACGATGACGCTGCTGCTGCTTCTTCTGCTGTGATCTCAACATGAACAGTGACGTAACTTCCTTGAGTGTTGCCATGTGTAAAGAGCTCACCAGAAAGCTAGCCTTTCTGCTTTTTAATCTTTGTGGTGCACATGAAGCATGCTGACAGGAATGTAAACAATTCTGATTGTGTTGCAGCTGCTTGTCTATGCATACACTTTAAAAAAGAAAAGCCAGACAAGTCATAGATTGCACCAGTTTCCACTGGGTCCGTCTCAATGTTCTACAAACAAAAATGCCATCAGAGTATTTGAAAGATGCCATAATGATATAAAAATTGAAAAAAAAAAAAAAAAGACATGGGGGCTTGTTAACTCGTACCTTCTACTTTTCCAGAGAGGGTATCTGTGCAGAGAGTAGAAATTCAGCTCTGAGATAGGTATAGAATCTGAGCTCATCTGCTCTGAGCAGATTTACCTGCATGTGGATTGAAGCCCACTGGATTTAACTCAGGCCTGTGAGATCTTTATGCCTGAACAAAGATACATAATATGTATGTGTTTGTTTGTTGGCTTGAACATGTGTGTTGGTTGGGTTATCCAATTTCCCATATCTATTTGTGTCTGAGAATATATCTTTCTATATCTCTGTATGTGTGTGTGTTTGCGTGTGTGTGAGAGACTAAGCTCATTTCTCCCTGTGGAACATGACAAGCATCATTACAGTGTTGCTCAGAGTCAACATGGAGTAAATACAAACAGATAGATCTGTTCTCTCTGTTTCGCTCTATTACACACACGCAAACACACTGCTGTGATGTAAGCCTCTGACACAATATGTGTGTGCGTGTGTTTGTGTTGCTGCATATTAGCACATTTGTGTAGTGTGAGAGTGTGCTCTCTGTGCACGGCGAATCCTGTAAGACCGTGATAGGAAACAGAGACAGAGTCATGTGGGGTTTGCAGCTTTGTACTGCTCTTCTGTGAGATTTCCCCTGAGAAAAGACTATCAGCACAACAGAACCACCGGCGAGAAACAGAGAGAAAACATGAGAAGGAGGAGAGAGCGGGAGAGAGACCAGGAGTGAGCGATATCTCAGGAGAGAGAGAAACTGGAAAGGAAAAGCTGCAAGAAGGGGCATCCCAGGTAGATTGTAAGGGAGAGAAAAAGGTGCGAGGAAGAAGGTCGAATGAGGGAACTCTACAAAAAAGAAAAGTGAACAGGAGAAAGGCAAAGTACAGAAAGTTTTAAAAAAATATGAAAAGAAAAAAATGAGGTGCAGGAGCTAGAGAGAAAGAGTGAGAGAGCTCTAAAAAGAATAGTTCAATATTTTGGTTATTGTCGTTTGCTTTCGTTTTGAAAGTGAGATTCTAACATGTCTTTGTGTTACTGTAATTAAAGATGTGGCAAAAATGTAGCATAAAGCCTGGAGGCAGGAGGAAACAGCTACTCTGTTCAAAGTGAAAAAAAAAACTTTATCAACATCTCTAGCCCCAGATGTTCACTGGATGTGGCTATATTCTTTAAATTCAGCCTTATCTTTAATCTGCATGTCTGTTTTCTGAATAGTGTATATTAGCAGTAAGACAACCATAGTATTCCTCAGGCTCAACAACTAATGAAGGTATTATTAAATATGAAATTCCTGTCAGTTATCGATAAATATAGGTGTTTATTGCACAAGTTGCCTGACACAGTCAGTGAGCACAGATGCTGGACTCTGATGATCACACCAAACCTGAAATTGCAGAGAGAATGCAATTCCCAAGCCCCCATGAACAGTGGCCACACTTGGTATTGCAACTTTCAGGTTAATCAAGTAACGCACACTGCCCCACAAAGCATTTTTCTGGGCACAAACATCCCAAAATGACTCTCCATTTGGTCAAATGGACCAAACAACAACAACACCTGGAACATTTGATACACAGTACTGCGTATCAGCTGTTATCAGATATCAGATATTTGGAGTTATCCATCAGGAAGGTAACAGAGTCCTGCAGAGTCCTGCAACAGATGGTCAGACTCCCACAGATCCCTGATCTCATCATAATTGAGTCA
Source organism: Lates japonicus (assembly GCA_033238685.1). Taxonomy (NCBI): domain Eukaryota; kingdom Metazoa; phylum Chordata; class Actinopteri; family Centropomidae; genus Lates; species Lates japonicus. The sequence goes on from BRZM01002229.1 coordinate 2,630, forward strand.
GTCTGAGATTACATGAGGAGACAGAAGACACTGAAACAGCCTACATCCACAGAAGAACTGTGGCAAGTTCAGGAATCAGGAGTAATATCCACAAGCTAACAGGCTAATGGGTTAACAGTGAGCCCCAAAGCTCCCAAGAGGTCTCTCAGGCATTCCTCTACATACAGGCTGCAGTTGGGCATGTACTGGAAGTGTCAAAGGCAGTGGCAGAGTCTGTTCGAGAGCTGGAGTCACAAGATGAGTCGAGTATACCGATTTGTTTGTAGCACTGAACGGTCTCAGCAGTGAGCGCACACAGCTGTGGTAAGCCCAGAGGGAAAAAACATGTCATCAGTCACTACCTGCAAACTACTTTGTCATGCAGCAGTCAAGTGAGTTTGTAACACTAAGGATGCCTCTATTTACATTATAGCGCAGGGAGTTAGATTGGTAACATATAACAGCCAAATAAGCAGGAGGAGGCAAGAGCCTTTGTTATGTTGAACTTATGTGTGTGAACTTGTGGCTATTTCCTGGAAGCAGTAGGTAGCGGTGCAGAGCCAGTGTTCCTTAAACCTGCAAAAGTGTCAATCGAAAAGTCTGTAGTTTGTTCATTTTTGGCCAGCACCACTTACAAACAATCAGAAGAGGAGAGAAGGTTGAGCTCATACATGCAAAGTAGTTAAAGAGTTTAAAAGGCAAACATTCCCACGGCTACACATACACAAACAGCCATCTTCAAATACATGTGTTTTGTTTGGGACAGTCACATGTCTCTAATCTGAGCATGCTGTCTGCTGCACAACACCATCATTATAATCATTAGTGACAGCAACATTTCTCCACTGTCTGTGTAACTCCACATTTGGTGATGGTTGCCTCAAAATGTAATGTAATTTATAAGTTTCCTAACTCCAGGGCAAACTAATCCCATTCAGACTCACTTTAATATTTTATAAACCACGTGTGTGGGGACATGAGCGTAATCTTACTTCTTGATCTGGCACTCAGTGAAGCACCCAGGAGTATTTGTGGGGTTAAAGTCCTTAATGCTAAAGTTGGGAACTAGGTATTTTCCTGTGAGAACTATTTTAACTATTAGAACTAAGAACAGATGGTAACATTATCAGCCTTTACCAATTCATCTTGGACAGAAAAGTTTGTTCTTTTTACTGTTTCCTGCTATCAGTGTTGATGTTGTGAAGCTAGGTTTACATGATAACACTTACACAGGTGTTGGCTTAAAGAAATGATTCTTTTCATGTTGTAGTTGGGCATCATATGATAAATATGATATGATGATAAAACTATTTTCTATACATAGTGTATGTGATGTGATTCTTAAACTGCACCAAATCACAACAATACAAATATATTTTTTAAAACCTCTATTTATTTTTATGATGAAGTGAAGAGAAGTGAAGAAGAGTATACAGCAAACTGATGGGCTACAATATGAAAAAACAGCAGAATGATCCATTGTATCCGTCCATTTTCCATGTTATCAATTCAACTGAAGGCTAATGGATTGGTAGCAGTATAGTAAGCTATTTTGCTCAAAGATACTGTGTGTGTGTGTGTGTGTGTGTGTGTGTGTGTGTGTGTGAGACCATTAACCCATCTCATGTGTAAAGTGAATGTGTGACCACACACACCGTGAGCCCCTCTGTGACTCAGAGAGCTTGCGGAGATCAAACACTGGTGCCGTCATATGGTTTGAATTAGGGTCAGTCTTCATGTTTCATCATAAAACTTCAATAAAGTGAGACTCCTACAATACACACACACACACACACACACACACACACACACACACACACACACACACACACACATGTCAGGGTGTTTGGTTTTGTGCGAGCAATGTTTGTTATGATGTGTGTCACACGATCAGGGTGTTTTTATAGTGTGTGTGTGTGTCTGTATATATAGTTTGGCACGATGGTGTGGTTATGTGTGTCGTGCTTAGTCAGTGTGTGTGAGTGTGTGTGTGTGTGGTTGTGGTTCGGAACATTTTTTCCTAAACCACTGACCCATAAGCCATGAGAGGTTGTGGGCTAATGGGCCCACCCTCAATCAGGAAACGTACTGTATACACACACACCTGGACGAACATGCACATCTGATGATGTTTTTGCAGAATACTTACAAAGAGACATTATTTAGTTAGTAAATGGACAAGCAGTGAGAAGTATCTTTCTGGTTTTGTTGCTTTAAGACACATCTGGGTTTCTGCAATAAGAGAAGCTGATGTTGAAGAGGATGAAACACCTGGATAAAGAAGGCAAGAAAACCACTGTTATTAATTAGGAACTATTCTGTTCTGTTCTATGTTAACTGGGTCATTACCATATTATTAAATGCTAGCATTGTAGATGTTGTAATTGGAAGGTCTGCTGTCAAATATGAGATTACCTTGATTTATACTTCGCAAGTGTTGATTGATAGTTGACTGTTTGAATTCAGGGGGATTTATTGATGAATAAAATTATGCTACAAGGACAGTTTTGTGAATCAAAGTGTTTGAGCACATGAGTGTAATTGTATGAGTGTTTTGATAGCATTTTGCTTTGAAAGCACAACTAGGGTGCAGGCTTTGTTGAGTTATAAAGACAGATTTCACTACATAAAAGTTTTGCCAGTTGGGATGTCAAAATGTTGATTCTCAATACTCCACAGAAGCACCTCGAAACTTATAATTTTCAGCTCGCAATTTGTCAGAGTTAAAATGGTGATTTCTGTCACACTTGGTCATTCGGTTGTCTGAGCAACAACTTTCTTTTTGGAACGCTTTTGGTTGTGGAAAAGCATTTTCACTGATGTGGGATTTCAACTCAGCACTGCTGGTGTCACATGCATCATTGCTAACCACTCGACCATCCAACCCCTCTAAAGTGCTTTCAGCTATCAGGCTGTGGGTTGAGAATTGTGAGTTTTACTTCTCACTGTTTCATCAGGGGGTTTTACAAAACAAGAGTTGCTTCTTACCTTTCCCCTGTGAAGTTTGTATGTTCATGTGAGTTCGGGATAAAGTTTTTTTTTTTTAAATCAACAAAAGTCATTAGCATGTTGTCACGCTACCTCACAGTCTGCCTGGGACTTTAGTCTGTCTGCCTTTCATTAGACGCTAATTCCCCCAGGAGTGTTTAACACACACACACACACACACACTCTCTCACACACACACCCCCCCCCACACACACAAATCCCCACTTAATGCGTCAGCAGTGTTTGCTGCCGTTCTCCTTGCCACTGTACTGCTTTGTTCTCAACATGGAAAATCTCCTTTTAACTACCACAAGTGCAATGGTCACACAGACAGACACAGACATGCACACACAAATACACAGACACACACACATAAAACACATAAAAGACACACAGACCCACTCACCACTGTACATCTACCACCCCAGCTGCAGCTTCAGAGGATGATTAGGCAGCAGCAAGGCACAAATGAGCAAAAAGTATGATAGTCACATATGCTGCCTGCATGCATATCAGCACACATGCATTTTATTAAACTTCCAATATTTCCCTAACCAATAACTCTGACCAACAAAGGACTATCACTAACTGTTCCCTATGCTCTGACTGTAACCAGCCCTTCTTCAAAGCTGGGGTGTACAGACTTTCCTTAAATTTCTATAATTTGAGCATGTCTTATGCTCTAAAAGAGAATATTTTACTCAGTTATTAGTTTTCACAACATATACAGTACTCACATAAGGATTGTGTGCATTTAGTCTACCCCACAGATCCATCAATATTTGGTGGGCTGTCAAACATTGGTCAGGTACATTGCATTTTATATGAACACTAAACACATATACAAAAATGGTCCATTTTCCTCTACAGTTTCATCAGTTGTAGAGGAAATTAATATTAGCAGCAGTTCAGACCTGCAAATCTGGACATGATGATTTCATCACCTACATGCAAAGAAGGTAATAGTAATAAATTTCAGTAATTATTTAACTTGCACCCATCAATGTGCTGAAATGACTAATGTTTTGTCGTTCTTCTCTGGGAGGACAATCTTGTTCCTGCACGTTATTAAGCAATAGTAGCTGGATGAGTGTTTCCAGGCTCAAGAAACAACAAATACTTGCTTTATTATGGTGGAAATTGTATGATTCAACAATGATATCCATTTTAGTACAGTGCTCCAAACCATACAGATATTATTGTATGACTGCACAGATACAGCTCTTTATCTGAAATACATAGTCATCTCTGACAGCAGATGTCTACGATCTATTTCCATGTGTTTGTGTTAATGTGGTTGTTGAGCACTGGACAGTTTGGACATAGCAGTTCAACACACTGCCATTCCTTCACACTGCAGGCAGGAGACATGACGGAGGGTGAAATTCACCTCAGAGATCCTTGCTTTGAGTCTTTGTTCCCTGTGTTGATCCTCAGAAATAAACTCTGCGCTCTCCTTTTAGTTATGAACTGACTCTAGGAGCCGAATCAAACTGCTTTGACTCGCCACTCAACAGCTGTACTTTGCCTTCAGCCACTGAGAACAATGACTGTGTTTGTTGGTGCTATAACATCTGATGCTTTTCTCCATCCACAACCTTGAAAATGGGTAGCTACAGTATTACTGGCAGCAGAAAATACCAAGTCATCAGTAACTGATCAGTAACAGCAGACATACCGAGACCCTTTGTGTTCTTGTAATGTCATGCTGATAATACAGCATAAATAATCACTGTTAGACATTAATAATCATCTTTTTCCACTTCCATGAGCCCTTTACCTACTTTTTTCTTCACATAATTTCAATCTTGCTTCCTAATGACAATGAACATGACAAACATCAGGTCATGGGGATATTTTATAATGCAAGTCAAGGCAGTCATCCAAGAGACTTCCTCAAAGGGTCTTGGATGAGTGAAGGGTCTTCAAGGATCTACAACAAAGTCCAGTTGCCTTCGTTGCAACCCTCCTTGAGAATCATGACCTGGATGACTGAGAATCTCCACCAACGTCTTTATAAAGCAAGTATATGAACACACACACCACAGCTCTTTATTAGATTTAGTAGTACACAGCTGTGGATATTGGCAACTGCTAATAATAAGTTATTTAAAATTAAAAGATGTCTGTAAGAAGCTAAGAAGGAGAATTTACAAACCATTTAAAATGCTTAAGTTATCTGAATAACTTGCTCATCATATTTTGTAAAGTACTTCCCAGGTTTCAGGAGCTGTAAATGAATCTATATCCTCCTCAAAGTGCTGTGTCGCAACTGTGTCTTTTCTTTATCCCTTGAAGCTTGGTCACACTTAATGATTTTTACACTGATTGTGAGCCTGATTCAACCATTTCAGCCTGTCATTTAGATTTTGTAGCGTGAAAGACCTCAACATTTGATATATTTGCCTTTGATGACACCATACATCCTCAAGTCTGACAGAGCATTTTGGGTCGACGTAAAATGTTCCATTAGATTTCATTCATTTCACATTTTATGTTTTTTGACCAAAGTGGCTGATGTTTTTTCACGCACAAATAGATTGAAATGCTTGTCCCTTTACATTTCCCTGTACATCCTGTGGTGTGGTAGTGTGACTAATAAAAAAAATGCTTGAATCCTTGAAAAAAAATTTTGTGCTTGCTGAAGGGGCCTTGACATGTGAAAATCACACCACTAACCTTGTGACTGTGAAGATAAAGCAATAAACCCTCAATCAGAATAACATTAATGTGAGACAACATAAAATGGTGGAAATCAGTTTGGACTGATTTGATGATTTCACCATCTTTGCTTAGCATGTTAGGGTGCTAACATTTGCTAATTAGCACTCAAAGTACAGCTGAGGTTAATGAGATTTTTGCTGGCATTTAGTCAGAAGTGAAAGTACTGGACAAAGTGAAATTTTTACCTGATGTCATGGCGAGTCATCCAATAGCTGTTGAAACATTTCACTCAAAACCACAAATATTAACTTCTTGGTGATTATGCTAGAGGACAGTTTAGGGAATAACCAAACTGATTAGGATATGTGGGAACCATGAATGTTTGTACCAAATGTGATGCTGATCCATCTTGTAGATGTGGAGATATTTTACTGGATAAATGAAAACTCTGACCTTCAAGTGGCACTAGTGGAAAAGTCAGGGATCACCAAAGTCATAAAGAGTCATCCATTTGCCCAAAATGTCATGGCAATCCATCAAAGAACTGTTTGAAACATTTTAGTCAGGAACAAAGAGGCTGACCCGCCACTTAGAGCCACGCTGCAAGTCTGGCTAAAAATATTGAATTAATCAAAACCTTCCTCCCAGGTTGTTTAAACTCATAAGAAAGCCCCTTTTTTCTCTCCAAACTCTCCCTGTGGCTGTTACTGTAAATACAAATGTGCTGTCAGTTAACTGCTCTGGTTAAAAAGGGCTGAAAATTTGGACTGTGGTTTTCCATCCCAAGCCGCAAAGCTGCTGAAGTCCCTCCTTCATCTCTTTTCTTCCCCTCACGTCTCTTCTTCCACATCCATCTCTCGTTCCTCCACATTAAAGACATGCTGCTAATTCAGAAAAGGCTTGTTTTCTGCTTTTAAGTCTTACAGCTCAACGACTGAATGTCTTGTTTGAGGGGAAAGGAGAGGAGTGTGCTTAGAGGAGTGTGTGTGAATGAAAAGAAAAATCCCTATCAGTCTGCTTTTGTGTTTTCCTGTGTGTGCCACCTTTGACCTACATGTCATGTTTATCGTCCTGTCAGTTTCTCTCCTCTCACCTCTGGTCTCACTGCCTTTGTCATGTGACCTTACCCAAGCCTTATAAGTGGCCCACATGCGCTGACCTTGTTAAAGCTACCTCAGTTTTATAATGGCTTTCAGGGCTGGCCATGGCAGGTCTAAAGCCAATAGTGGCATTAGCACCAGTCTGTATTTACACCTGAGATCCCAATAGATACAGGGCTAGCCATTACACACTGCCTTAATGCTAATCTGTTCTAACAGATTTAGCATTGATCTGTGAGGCTGTAAAGCGGTTAGCAAGGTTCATAAAAGGTCAAAGAAAAGAGCTGCTATGGTGAGTAGGTGGTTATCTGAGGCCATTGTATCACTTCTAAACATAACCTCATCCTATACATACACTCTGTGGATACCAGCAGCATTATGTGCTTTCATAAAAACAGAAAATTCCCCAATGTCTGGAGTTTTCACTCATTTCCTGTAACCTCTCTGGTGTTATGTCACTGAGTATTTGTTGTTTAATCCCTTATCTTGTTCTCTTTTGCTGAAGAAAGAGCTCTGGTAAGGCCATATATCTTTCAGTTCACTGCAGTGTGCCCTCATGCTGTCGCCAAAGTGTTTTCATTGTGTTAACTATTAATTGAAGATGGGCCAAAGTTGTCTGATCACTTGCTGTTTTTCTCTTTGTACCTGACTGTTTCAACCTTATAATAGTGCGTGTGTTCAATAAAACAGAGCCACAAATTTACACACCATGCACAAACACTTAAATACATATTGGTTGGTCAAACATTGGTGTGGCCCTTAAGTAAATGTAGACAAACACAATTTGTCTGTTTAATGCCTCAAAGTCATTAGAGGAGATGTAAATAAAAGACTATGACCAGGGATGCAATAAAACTGTGAAATTCCCACAGAATATCCTCATACAACCAATGCAACATAATGTAAGTTTTGCTGTCACAAAATTATGCTGTGAATCCATTATTTACCACTCATGTCATGAAATACATTTTCAGACATGGAATATGCAGCATCATTAGATTAATCTCTAAGTATTAGCTTTTTGTTATTTAGACATAGTTTCAGATGTTCATTGAGACCTGGTAAGACATGGTTGGAGTAATATGAACAGAACCAACATGCTTGCACCATATGTGGCACCTGGTACATGAGGAGAAGTCATAACATTGCTGGAAAACAGCAGTAAATGTAAAATATCAAGTCTCAATTCAGACTTGTACTGCTTTAGAAGGACTAGAAGTGATGTTAACGTATATGTGACAGTGTTTTTTTTTTCAGACATGAGGCTGACATGTAAAGTTACCATCACATTTACGTAACAAGGTTCATGAAAGGGGTTATCATATGAGTGAAAAGAAAACTGTCTGCTGATGTCACAGAAGAACAACATAAATGGAGGCAGACCTAATAATCTTTCAGTTCCTCGTGTGCTGGTTCATTGTTCCTGCAGTCATGAAGGCCTGGATTGATCAGGCACTCACACAAGGCTTTACCTACTTGCAAGAGAAATGATGCAACCAGGGAGCATGGTAAAGCCATGCTATTCTCATGAATCCATGTTCAGTGTAAATGGCATCAGACAGAGCCTTCTTCCAGATAAATGTCATGTTGACTGTGTTTTTGACATGACTAGATAAGAGAGATGATTAGATAAAGTCAGACATGGCTGCAATATGAACAGCCTCTATGGCTGAGTATCATCTGAATGAGAAAGATGGATGTTTGTGAAGACTTTAGATAAAGTTGGTATTCTTATGTCTAAATCAAAAAGCTTTAACATAAGAATGATTTGTGTGTGTGTGTGTATGGGTATTTTGTTTTACCATTTTTGTGGGGTCCAAAAGCCAGACATCTTTGTGGGGACCAAAATGCTGGACACCACAAGTTTAAATGGCCGTTTCAGGGTTTGGGTTATAATTAGGGTTTAGGGTAAGGGTTAGATTTAGGCATTGAGTTGTGATGGTTAAGGTTAGGGTAAGGGGCTCAAGAATGCATTATATCAATTACGAGTCCCCACAAAGCGAGGTGTACAAGGATATGTGTGTGTGTGTTTAAAGGCACAGACTATGTATATTTGTCCATGAACTCGTTGCATGCCTGCAGATAAATGTGAGATGCATTGCAGAAGTTGAAAACCGAGAGCGATCATGTGTTTGTGCGTGTGAGTGTCGGTGGGAGCGACGCTGGAATCATAAGCCTCTTTAACATCTTTGTTGAATAACTCAGTTACAGCAAATCTTCTTAGTCTCCTCTTGCCGACCGCCTCCATCTGTCTTCATTACTCTGTCTTCTCCTCTCTTACACCCTGCATCCCTCCTTTATCTCTCTTCTTTCTTTTTGTCTCTCCCAGAGTCTTCCCCCATTTCTTCACCTTTTCGTCTCCTCACCCCAGACCCACAATCTATACAAAGACTTGTGAACTTGTCACTCTTACCTCGAAAGTAATTACTTTAATACTTGAATCACCAGAAAACAAAGCTCTTTTGTGGCTGGAAAGAATTGAAGAGGAAGAAAAATCATCCTGTTAGTCCTTGAAGAAAAATTGAGAGAGAAGAGGTGTTAGAATAAGACAAAGAATTCACTTTTAATTCCTTCAATACTGGGAGTGGATTTTGTTCTGGATGAGAGAATTGTGCCTTTCACATGTATAAATCCACTGAAATTAATTCTTTATTATTTAGTTTTGGCTTATCCAGTCAACATTTTAACTTGGACGGATTGCATTTTTGGCTCCATAATCAAAACACCCATTAGCCCTGTGTAATCTGTGGAGGTTCGTGTCTTGCTCAAGGACACGTAAGCAGGGTCGATGCTGGTATCATGAGGGCTTAAACCTTCTTTGTGCTCACTGCACCACCTGATTGGCCTTTGACATAGAGGTCCTTAAAGCACACATGTTCAAAACCACCACCACCACAACTGAAAGGCATGGTTTGCTGAATATGCAAGATGTTGATTAGAGGCTCATACATGTACATGTTTGTGTGTGTGTGTGTGTGTGTGTGTGTGGTAGAGCACACACCGAAGCATCTTTTATCTTTATCAGCTCTCTCAATGTGTGTAAGAGTTCAGTTGTGGTTTAACGGTATTAGTGCTTACTTAGGGGTTGCAAGAGTCTCAGTGTCTAAGCCTGTCTCTTGGATTAGCACAACAGCCGAAGAGAGCCAGCATGCACACACTCACACACACACTCTACACTCACTGAACACATACATATAAATACAAATATTTGCATTTCTTTGTATGTAGGGATCATTGTTATACAAACTGTGTGCAAATTATTGAAACAAGCAGACTTTAACGTCAAAGTATAAAAATTACACACACACACACACACACACACACACACACACACACACCACCCGTCACTCTATTTGCATTCCCATGACCATAACAAGCCTTTGATTATCACTCGTGGTGTGCATTTCCCCCAAGCCTGTTTGCATGGCTGTTAAACAAACTGGGTGTTGGTGTATCAAGAGAGGCATCTTTGTTCCTCTTTCCACACCAAGGGCCACATGAATGGTTCACATCCACACATAATTGTCTGACAATGTGTGCTTGGTAAGAAAACACACACCTGATGACCATGAATACACTCCTGACACCCTCCTTCCTGACACACACCTACAAGTATGCAGCCTTGCGTAAACAAAACACACAAACGCGGAGGACACAACAGAGATAATAACATGTATGCCCGTGTGCACAGACAGGATCAAGCAGGCGGACACTCAATACACAGACACACACACACACACAACAACAAAGAGAATGCATTTAAACAGGCAATATTGTCTCAAATTCAGAGGCTGCAGAAGTAGATCAACTTTATCTTTCATTCTACACTCGACATAAAAGACTTCATGTTTTCATGGCTGAGTGACTTGGCAGCTACAATTCTGCTTTCTGTTTTATCCTTGTTAAAGTGAGGAGGAAAACGAGGGGAGAGTGCTTCAAAAAGAATAGACAGATCAAACACGCAGATCAAAAAGACAGATCAAAATACCCCAGTGGTATAAAGTTTGACTCTCTGCTTTAGACTTTGAACATTTCTAGCTGCTGTAAAATCATGAGATACGATATGGAATAAAGTAAAGTGAACATAGATGCGTAAGATCCCTACAAAGCAGTCAGAGAACATTTCAAGAGAAAAGGAGAGCCCTGACTTTTGATCTCAGATGTTCTCCAGATCTTACGCAACGTGGGACACTTGGTGGAGGACTTTATCTTAAGCGCACAACACAGCAATGAATGAACTCATTTTAATTATGGGCTGTTCCTGTTTGGTCAACACAGTCTTATTTCTGACACGTTTTGTCTGCATTCAAGCTTCAGATATCGCATGATGAATTATGTAGAGACTCCTGCATCAATAGGGCATGTTAGGTGAAGAGCACAACAAAGTATTTCTGATTTATTATTATACAGACAGATCTGTTAAAGTGGGCCTATGCTGAGGATACAAAGAAAAGGAGTTAACAGTCCTCCTCGTGTTTTCCCTCACTTTCACCTGCTTAATGGGCATTTTCTCTCATATTTCTCTTCATTTTCTATACAGTAGCAGGAACTTACCTCAGTTACTATTGCAGTCAATGGCACATCTTTTTCAGTGCACAAGGACTTAAAATCCAAGTGACAACTGGTTTGAACCATTACGCTTCAGGTGTTTTCTCTGTAAAAATGTGCAAAACCCTAAAACATTAAACCTTTTGAATGATTCAACTTAGTGAAACATGCTTATCTGTATCATAGACTACTATAATTCAGTGTGGTTTCTCTAAGGCTGCATTCAAACACGCAACGGCTGTGAAGCTTTTGCTGCAATGAAATGCAGCGTCATCCAGGAACTAGCTAAGCTGGCCAATCAAATATGTACACATATTTTGTGGCATGTCAACTATTTACCTGGCAGTTATTGTGACTGAAGATGAAACGATCGCCATTGCGATAACTTTACAGAGCAGTAAAATCCTGTCTCATAGTATTACAAACCAGTGTGCAGCGTTTTGGCATCTGATAAGGCTTTAAATTCATGGATCAGTTACTCAAACCGACCTTCGTATATATCACCTTTCATCATCCCAAGGGTACCTGCAACAACATGCCCCCGCCACCACAACTTCTTTCGCTGCTTTATGCCACATTTAAGATAATGAGGGAACATGTAGTTGGTTGGTTAAGGATGGTATCCAAAACAAACACACCTGACATCATTTCATTCATTCACTCAACCTTGTTTTTATACTCAGATTGAACATACTGAGGAACAAGACACCTCTTTTGCATGTTTGCCAAGACAAAACCATAAACATGAATTAAGCCCTATTTCAAATTGTACTTTTAAGATAAATCCCAGATTCACTACTTTGTTACGGTGGCACAGTTATGTCACCATTACAAATTGAGAGCATATTTGTCCATTTCACTGTTATTGTGAGTTTCATGGTGATGCTAACCTCAGGGTGTCCTCCTTTCTTTGAAATCAAGTACTATGAATGTGACCAAATTGTGGTCTGTGCTAATCGCTGTATAATGGCTTCAGGGTTACATGATGTCTTCATTAGAATTAATTTTTCAGTATTTTAAGTGATTTGTTATGTGTTATCTGCTGTGATATATACCATAAGCCATGCTCTCCCCGCACAACGCTTTGAACTATGTGTGTGAGTGTGTGTGTGCGTTTGTGTCTTGATTAGCCAGCCTTTTGCTCAACCATCTGCTGTAGATCATGGCTCTGACTGCCACTACACATGTCAGGACACACAGAGTAACCGCCAAAACCTCTTAAAAAAACATCCACACGATCCACACAGTTGTGCACTCTTTATTTTACCCTGACAATATCTAGTCCTGGTTCAGCTTGTTGTCTTTGTGATCAGATACACAGACGGACGTCCTGGTGGCTCTGAGCCAAGGCACACAACATACACACACACACACACACTCACTCTGTGGGTTTGTAACCGGCTCATCACTTTTGTTGCAAGTCACCCCAGTTGTTCCTGTTTGACTTCACTAAAACAGGAAAGCCATAAAATTAAACAAAGGGACAGAGCAGAAGAGAAAAGATCAGTCAATATATACGATGTAACAAAGCAGGATAAAACAGAAGAGGCAAGCAGGTCCGTCAGACAGACTGAAACCCATCTGGACTTGATCTTCTCCGCAGCACCACAGCTCCACTCCACATGCTGCCTTTGATTCGACTCCGCTCACAGCTGGACTTGATCAAACTGGAGGTTTTGTGGTGTGTAGGTTTATGTGTGTGTGCCTGTGTGCATGCGTGCTTGTCTGTATGCGTGCGTTAATGTGTGTTTTGGAAGTTTTTATGTGTGTGTTTTCGCCTCACACTGTGTCACTTCCACATCGTCTAGCTGCCCCCCAACCCCAACCCACACCTACCCATACGCACACAAACACACAGTCGCACATGTTTTCCATTTAGGTTTTAAGTTCCCTCCTTCTCCCCTCTTCCTTTCGTCTGTTTAAACAGCCGGCAAGCTGCCTGTAAAAGCCCTGATCTGTTTACATGATAGGCTACCTGGTGCTAGGCTGTTTAATGCACAGTCATAAATTATACACGAACTCGGCAAACTGGGAATGAACACCATATTGCGGCTTCAACAAATGCCAGAAACCTGTTTCACATAGCTCGGACACCCTTAAACTATAGAAGTGGATTCTTGGCTATTTTCTTTCCCACAGAGAAGAAGAAAACTCCTCCAATCACAATGAAGTAAAAATCCCCTACATCTAATATACATATTCAATAGTAAATTGGCCAAATATAATTGATTATTTCTATATAATGTAATTTTTAAAAAGTACATTCCTTTTACTTCCTAGGAATTAAGCTCTTGTCTGTACACAGTTCATGCTGCTTTAGTCACTGAACATAAAATACTACTATTGGAGGTTATAAGTTAATCAATGAATCACTCTCTGTGATTGTTATCAGCCCAGCACACATACTATTAAACAGTCCCTCCAAGCATTAGAGTCTGTTTCACATGGAACCACGGTAAATTAGAGACATGGCCCAAAATCAAAATGCTGATTCCTTCAGACTTTATCTTGACCTTTTCACAGCGGTATACCCTCAGGAACCAAGAGAGGAAACTGGGGCTAAAGTAGCCTGGAGGGCGGCAAATCTACAAATAAAGCTAAAGATAAAGTGTGGCTTATAATGACATAAAAGGAATCATGTGAATAAAGTGAAGCACAACAAAAGCATGACAGTGATCATTAACAGCAGTTGAAGATTTGTACATGTTCTAGACCTACATGAGGGTGAAACAGGACCTAAAGACACCATTAAAACATCTCCCTGACAGTCAGCAGAGCCAGTTTCTATCTGCTTTCAATAAAATTTGCATTCCATATTTACATAGGTGTTTTCTATTTTCTAATTTTGACAAGTCACCCGTTAAAATGTATGCTGTATTGTGTTCACATATGTTATGTCCATCATCTTTGATACTTCAGTTTTGATCAGCGTCAGCGGTCACAACATCGCTCTCTAAAGGCTTGAAACCAGAGACTGCAGGGATGATGTCATGCGCAGACCAGCGCTGAGCATGGGAGACTCTGCGGACACGTGACAGCTGTGATTTACTGATGGCATGGGAGGAGGATGTTCATACCTGGAGGCAGCTCTTCAGTGCTCTTCATTATGAGCACTGTCATGAGGTGAACTGTTGAAGTGGGCTAGGAAAAAGGTCATGTACATGAGCTCAGTGAACGTTAGCACCAAACATATCTGGGACAAAATTTGAATGACATGATCTGATAAACCTGAAGTGGCAAAAAAAGCAATGTAAGCTTTATCATCACCAGCACTGTCATATTCAAATAACTCAAAGATCAGTTGGTCATAAAAGAGGGACTCAGTTTTAGAAAGATTCCCTCCAAACATGTGTCAAAAGATATCAGAATCACATCAGAATCAGAAATACTTTATTTATTTCTGATTCTGATCTATAAAGACACTCTTCTCTGAAGAATAATCTGATATGTTTTTCCTCACAAAATTCTTGCATCATACTTGTGTAAGTCGCATACTGGACCACGACTGGCCTCCAAACAAGTTGTGATGTCACAAAATCAAGCTCATACATCCACGTCCTAAACTTGGATCCCAAGCGAGCACAGAGGAACTATGAATGGAGTGAGTCTTCAACAAATTTTAGGCAAAGATTGTGGTTTGAGTTCAAATAAGTACTTTGTTGAGGTGAGAGGACCTTCATCGCCATGGTTACAGTAATAAACATGCAGTTTAAAGTGGTGGGACCGTCATGGATAAAATGAGCATCTGCTTCCAACGGAAAATTAACAGTGGGCTCCTGTGTTAAAGTCTTGTGTTTTGTTGACCCAACAACAAGGACTCTGTTGCTTTATGTACTGTACAAACATCACATGACTCCCTCCCTTTCCATAAATACTACAGCCACTAGAGGTCACCTAACAATAAAACGTAACTATGGATCATAATAAGCTACTTGCACAGGTGACCTATCTGCACATTTTTTTGCAGGAGGAACATCTCACGACCTCTAGTGTCGAACTAACACCTTAACACCGTTACGCGCAGCGAAGCTCAAACATACAAGTAACAAAAATCAAAACACACTTTGGTCAGTTTGTGTTCACAGATTTGTGTACCTTTGTCCCATTCATGGTTTTGAACTTTGGTTGAAATCTGATCCCGTCAAATAGTGAAATGTGAAGTGTGCCCTCTTATGTACAGGAAAATAGATTCAGACCTACATCTGACTGAGGACAGCGCCCTCCTATGAGTGTTGAACTACACATCTTGCTCCTCTCACGCAGAACCCACTGGGCACTGGGAAACTGTATTTGGCACAAGGGGATTCAAATTCTTCCAAAAGGAAAACCAACCAGTGCCCCCAACTCCCTCACCCAAAGTACAGAGAAAGTGGCAGACAGGCTGGGCTGCTGGTATTCAAATTATGCCCTTGGTTGTCCATTAAAAGTAGAAGAATCAAAACAAAACAAAAGGGGCTCATGGGACAGCTCATGAAACCCTCATAAAATCATCTGCTGATGACACACACACCTGTGACCACCATGAGGGCCTCTTTAACACCCTCACCTGACACACAGTGACTAACTAAACTAACCAAATGCGCAGTTACACACATTCAAATAGCACACAGCCCAACAAAACACATATGTTTGCATATAAGCTCAGATGCACAAAGACACACACATCTCACACCAACGCTCTTCTTGTGGTAAGTGGGACGAGAGTGGGATCACTCCATTTGTCGTCCCACACATAGCTGCTTGTTAAGTCATTATCTAGGAGAGCCTCTTCTCTCCTCTACAGACAAGCTGACCAGGTCGCAGCTAAAATAGCCACTTCTCCCTCATGTCGCTCCTCTCTCCCTCCCCAACACCCTCGCTTTCCCCCACCTCTCTTGTAAACAAAGCTCTAACCATTTGTTTTAACCACTAAAATCAGAAAGAAATGGGACATTTGCAAACCAAATGAGGCTTATATGGCAGGTTCTTGTACCCCATCCAAAGCAGAGGCTAATTGTGTTCTTCTCCACTCTAAACAAATGACTGGGGTGTTTGTGTGTGTGTGTGTGTGTATGTGTGTGGGGTGGGGTGGGGGGACTACTGAGGTGATCGAGGGGAAGGCTATTTGTTAAAGAAATCAGGAGGCCAGTGAGCTTATGTGCAATTACCTAGTTGCCTGGTCACTGTCTCTGTCTGGTCACTAAAGCAGAACAGAAACTATCACTGCTTGGGCCAGTTCAGAAAAAAAGAATATCTACAGGTTGTGTGTCTCAGGTTAGATTAGAGACGTGTGTGCCACACAGCGTGGAAACACACACTAATGGTTACCTTGAAGTCGTAATCCTATAATCTTAATCGTGTTGTACTCACAGCACAAGCCATAGTCTGAGTTAATACAATATGCTGCCAACATGACCTGAGACATGACCTGTGACTGAGAAACCTTCTCAGTCGTCTGAGCCACGTAGTGTCGCTATTCATTGAACTGTATGTACAGTATGCTGTTGATGGCTGGTACAAGGAATAATGAACCCTCTCACAAAAAACATTACAGATTGTCTCCCTGCATTAGTGTATCAACGATAGTATGTTAACATTTTTTGACATTATTATTTTTATTTTCTTTTTTAATTCTTAGCTATTTAAAACATCCATTCTTGGGAAGGAAAGTCAATCTTTCCAGTGCTGATCAAGGTATAAATGAAAATTATGATGTCAAAAGCTCATTTCTGCCCAGGACTGAACAACTTTTCACTTTCTGAACAACATTTTATATTGTTTTTGAACCTGCACGGTAACAATTTGTCAAAGTGCGTGAATATTATCCACAACTCATGGACCTTTCATTACTGTCAAACAGATTTGCAATGTCTTATTTCTACATGCCTCAAAAGTAAGTCTTAAAACTCTTTGTGCTCATACAGCTCTTTAGCAGATCACTCTAGATATTTTAAATAGACTGTTTAATAAACTACTGAAGACAGGAAACCCTGATCTGAGCTTTGCCTGTATAAAACAAACACATCGATTTCATGCTTTCATTTACAGGTCTTGCTATTTTTTGGGGCAAGAAAATGTGACGTTACACTGCGTTGCATTCTTGGGCAAGTGGCCATTTTTAAAACGATTATTTTTGAGTGATGTGTGATCTTTCCACAGCCAACTTACTGTAGCTTGATGTGTGACAAACTGCTGTCTGGTGATGTAGTATCAGAAGATCTGCTGTTTTGATATGAGGTTTTGAGGTGTGTTGGCAACTGATGTGTGCTAGAGTTGAGGAAAAGATGTTGCCAGGTGGGTGCAGTTGATGTGCAGGAAATATGACTAACTGAACCACTAATATCTAAATGTGATACTGCACAGTACAGACTTCCCTGTGTGGGCGAGGAGGAGATAGTCTTGCACTTTCTTGTTGTTTTTTTCTGTGCCAAAGTGCTGTTAAGAGAACTGAGAAAGCACTGAACCAAAAATATTGATTACCTCTTTTTTTATAGGAACTTAGGGAAATATAATGCAACATGTCGCCATTGTCTCAGGTTCTGCTTTTATTTCTGTTTCCACACTATGGGGAGAAGTTCTTTGACCGAATGTTTTAGAGCTTACAAAGGTTTAGGTTTCAGGTACATTCAGGTGCTTAAAAACAATTTTACTACTGCATCTGAAATAAATAACTGCACATTTAAGCCCTGACATATTTGAACATTTGAGATCATCATTTTGATAACACAAAGAGGTAGACATATAATAATATACTGCCCAAACTACTTGGGTTTAAAAGAGCATGTGTGTTACTCTTTTTAACCTAAAAAGAAAAGGAAATGTACATGTTCAAGCACTAGACTATGTGGACAAAAATACTTGAGATGACCCACAGCACAGGACTTCCGTTTTTGACCAGTTTAGGCCAAGAATACAGCAAATGCCTTAACATTATGATTGGCTTATATTACAGGACAACCTGATTGGTTCAGCTCAGGGAGGAAGGGGTGACATAACGGAAAGGTTAAGACAAGTGTTAACAAACGTACAGAAAAGACAAAATGGGATCAAACATGTGCACACACACACACACGTACACAAGAGCTTTGCATGTGCGCACCACAGTGACTAACATTACCACCCACTGAATAGCACCTGTGTCTGAGTGTGTGTATGTGTGTGAGAGTTCGTGAGACTTTGAAAAAAGGGGTCATTGCTGGTCACAGTCAGAAGTCTCTCATATGGGCTGGATCAGCCGCTGCAGAGGTCAGAGGTCGCAGTGTCAGGGGTTGAACTCCCGAAGCCAATCATAGGTCAGTGAGGGGCTGAGTGGCACCGCAAAGTGAACACCAGTGCTTAGACAGGATAAGCACAGCACAGAAAGACCTGCTTTACAGTTTCAAGCTTTCGCCAGTCAGGACGTGGTCACTTTATCACATCTGTTGTTAGTCAGTCACTTAGTATATCATCAGTTAATTAGCCGGTCAGGTTTGTTAGATGTTACCAACAAATAGACGCTTGCAAGTCCAAGATGAGTGGTGCAAGCTACTTATTTAGCATTATTCTGACTGTAGTTGTGACTTCAGTTGAGTAGTTGAAGGCAATTCAAACAGATTAATAAATTATGACTTCTTTTATTTTGTTATCACAAATAACATTGTTCATTCATGATGAGGTATCTGGTCTTGGTTTTAGAGGAAGTTTGGGGTTCCCTAACAGACCTATGACCCATGCCCATGAAAACACCCAGCGTACAGTTACTATCTGCTTTGGATACAATGAAATATGGAAGTTAGAGTCAAAAATATTCCTGTGAGTGGTGTAAAATCACAGGGGCAGTATTTATCCAAACCACAATGCAAAACTGTTAAGATTGTCCATTGTCCAAAATTTGTTGTGACATTGTGCACTGTTTGTTGTGTCCTTGTTCATCTCACTTGTGTCAACAATCATTTGCGCATTGAGCTGGAAGGAACTCAACTTGTTGTTTGTTGTTGATAACAAAAAAGTTTACTTTTCACTTTGAAAATGAAAATGACAAAGGCTACAGAGACATTCAAGTTGAAACAGATAGATTGTATTAGTCATTGCTTGCACCAGCAACAGAGGAGGAAGAAAACAAAAAGATTTTTAGCAGCTATTAGCCCCCACAAATACATATGTTATGACAGAAAAAATGTTGTTTTGTATTCAAGTCTGTTTGGCTATGACGTAATTATGATGTCATGTAGTTCTTATTTCTTATTTGTAAAGTATGTCAACAAGTATTTTGAAGCTACCTGAACAATAGTGCCAGCTTGAAACATGTTGCAGTCCACAGTAGCTGCTGGTCCAAGCCTTGTGACTCTTAGTGCCTGTATTTTTGCATAAATTAAGCATATTAAAATGCTTCTTTCACTTCTCTGCACCTAATGTTTCAAATGTTTCTCAGTGCTTTGATAATAGCATATGATTTTGTGAACTTTATTACTAGAAATCAGGACTTCCCCTAGCAAGTCTCTCTGTCTTTGCAAGGAAATAAGTGTTCACACTAAGACCTATATTAAGTTTTGAAGTGACATAGCTACCAGGACCTCACAGAGTTGAGGTTTTGGGTTTGTCCCTGGACTCATGTGCCAGTGGAAACATGAGGCAAACTGAGTTATCTCTGTGGCTCACATATAGACTGAATGTAGATGAAAACAACTGCTCAAACATGTAGTGTACATAGCCTGTACAGTCTGGTCGAGCAACAGATGAGCAGCGTAATTAGATATTTTTTCCTTTTAAGAGAAGTGGAACGCAAAGTGAGTTCAAGTCGGACTAAATACATTCGTACACTGTATATTATTACATAGACACAGAAGAGGAAGAGAGAGAGATTTGAGTTGATTTGCACTGGCACTTGTGAGGAGGGTTCACAGCAGCTACTAAGAAAGACAGTATTTGTGTTTCTGTGCGTGTGTGTGTGTTTGTGAGGGCTGATTCGTTTGTGTGTGTGTGCACGCGCGCCTCTTCAACCCTGCTGAGCCCACGTTACTTTGATTGACAGGTAAGACTTGCCTTCTACCACCGCACTGCCCGCCCTGCGCGCCTCCCGAATGGTAGCTCCCTGAGGGGCGCTGATTGGCCAGAATCCGCGTAGCTCAACCAGGTCAACGGACTCGGGGCAGTTTACAGAATGACTATTGGTCAGGTGTACACGCTACATCGTTATCCCCACGTGGAGCGGCGGCTCTGATTGGTTCGGAGCCGTTTTGTGGGCCGGCCCACAGTTTCGGTTAGCCGGGGAGCGTGAAACCGCGTGAGAAAGTTGCCATTGAGGTAAAGCAGAGCTAGACGGTGGACTGTTGTCGCCGCTGTGGGAGTTGTTGTTATCAAAACTAACAGCATATTTTCCCTTTTTTCTTGAAGCCTTTTTTGGGCACAGTTTTGTATCCAAACTAAGCGGGGAAGTAAATATTTCTGGTTTTGTTGACTGTTCAACCGCCAACTAGCGACCGCGACGAGTCAAGTGGGAACTCTTCACTGCAATTAACTTTTGTGGATTTGTTTCTGATGCTCTGACTGAGAGCCGACAGTTTGCGGCTGTCTGTTGACGGGCTACTGGCTTGAATTTCTTCCTTGTTTGTTTGTTTGGTCGTCTCTCTCTACTCGGAATACGTCGGACCCTACACAACATAAACGCTGGAGTGATTGAGGTGGCTCCAGCCTTTTCATTTCTCACCTGGTTCATGCACTCCTCTTCTTCCTCCTCCTCCTCCTCCTACCCCGTTTAGCTGCCTCCAGCTAATGAGCCGTTTCCCGTGTTTTTCCGGTTGATTTACGGCCGCGCTGAGGAGGAGAGACAACGACGGAAAGACGGAGAGAAGCAGGGATTCACATTAAACGGTCGGTGAACTCGGACGGAGCGCGCGGAGGGGTGGAGGCGGTCGGTTTTGTTTGAAATTAACGACAGTTGGTCCTAATACTAACGGCGGATGGATTCGTCGCCGTGATCGGGAGCAACCCCCCTCCACGTCCTTACTGTACCCTGGTCGATCTCTCGAAACGGGGTTTTGAAGAGGAAACGGTTGTATCCTCCCGGAGATAACAATGTTTCCCCAGGGGCGACACCCGGTAAGACTCTTCCCTTCCTGCTTCAGCAGCAGTCACCTGGATGTAACCGGGTGTCCACAGCCCGGGAGATAACACTACCTCTTTGTCTTACCCGCGCCTCTTGTTGTCTTAGTTTTAACAGCCTTCAGGCAAAGTACATGATTATATCAAGCTCTTTCTTTCTTTCTCTCCTGTTAATTGGGCTTTGCATCTGCCCAGAGCAGCAGAGTGGGATTGATAATATTGTTTGTTTAATAAGGACTAATAATTAAAAGTTGTTGACATTACACGTGAGCCTGGAGAGGATCAAATGCGTATTGTAGGCCACATAATAAGGCAGTATAATGTTAATAATCCTCTGTGTGTGTGTCTCAGACGCCCCACCAGGCTCCAGGCCAGCCCTTCAAGTTCACCATCCCAGAGTCACTGGACCGCATCAAGGAGGAGTTCCCAGTTTCTTCAGGCGCAATACCACAGGTGGATAATACAAACACACATGCACACATTTGCACTGGAAGCCTCCTCTGTCTTTATAGGGGAGGCACGGTGGCCAGATTTCTCATTGTCATCTACCCCTCTAACGCTAAACCTCACTCTAACCGCAGTCATCCCCCTTACCATAATGAACAAAACCCCAACCCTGGCCTCACTCTAACCCATAAACCTGGATTAGGTTCATGTTCACACAAAAAAAGTGTGCACACACATGCAGCAGACCCAGGCATCAGTGTTAGCGCTTACACTGCGGTAGGTCTAAGTCTTGGTGATGGGTGAGAGCCAGAGGGTGGCGTGTGGGCTCAGGGTTTCATAAATCACTCTTTATTTTCCCCTGTGTGTATATGTGTGGTTGTGTGTTGAGAAACGAGACTGCCTGAGTATGTGTGCAGTTGTGTTTTTCTTTTGCTTTGTGTATATATGCTTCAACTTATTTGTGTTGTCAGGGAGGGTTGGCCACAACAGGTGAAAGCTGCTGACCTACAAACAGACTGCTTTGTTGTTGTCTAAATCACATCCTGATTGACACATACAGAGAGCAGGGTCAAACCAAACATCCTACAGCCAGCATACATCTTCTTCATTTCACTTTCATTCTCTTGAAAACCTGCTCTGTGCCCTGCACTGTTTAGGTTAGTCTTTGCATTTGTGGGTGCTTTAATCAGTGAGCCAAAAACAGGAGGGATCAGAGGAGACTTATGTGTCACCACTCTGAAGTATCTATTGTAGGAAAACAGCTGGAGCTTGCTTAAAGGTATTGATCAGAGATGAAACGTGTTTGTAAATTCTCTGTCTGTGGAACTTGGGTTGAGCAAGGCCAAATTAAATTTAATGGTGAATTGTTGTTTTTATGGTGATTTTTTTTTTTTCCAGTCTCAAAATGGAGTGTGAGAAGCTGGCCAGTGAGAAGACAGAGATGCAGAGACACTATGTCATGGTGAGGTCCTTGCACTGCATTCATTTGCTCCTCCACATCACACATCACACACTGCAGTTATCCCCGCTGAACTGTACTGAATGATGGAATGATGGAAAGAGGCATATTGGAAGAAATCTGTACAGCAACCTGACAGTAACACCTGCTTTTTCTGTGCAGTTCCTTTACTCAGATTTGCCAATGACGATGATTAAAGTGTGAGATTACACAGTTGCAACTTTGCACTTGTCAGTGGGCAGATTTTTGAATATTTTGACAAACCCATAATTTCACTAGTATTCTCTCTAAAGTAGTTACCCTGAATCATTATGTGAATTGTCAATAACACTTGAGTGTATTTGTCACATAATGAACTAAAGGAGAACACAACAAAATAAGATACACACAGTCAGAAGAAAAGTCTTTTCAGCTTAAATTGTCACTTACCTGAAGCAAAGTGAGGTCAAAGGAGGCTTAGAGTGTGCCTAAAGCATTTAGTCTGATACACAAACAAACAGCAAGTAGACAGGAGTGTCGTTCTGAATTGTTTGCAAGTGCACTTATCTACTTTGCCTTTATGGTGACACCCCTGCACAGGTATAAAGAATTTGATTTGGATGCTCTGTCTTTTAAAAGTAGTTTGATTGCTCTGTCACAACGGATTGCTGTTTGAAAGAGATCTACATGCCTGCCTTTTTCCAATAAACCACCCTCATTTGTAAGGTCACTCACATTCTCTTGGTTGCTTAAGCTTTTCTATTTGAAAGGTTCAGAATTCCTTTAACTAATCTAACCATATGATTCTCTCTGTCCTCTTAGTACTATGAAATGTCTTATGGCCTCAACATCGAAATGCACAAGCAGGTATGGATCCTTGTCTGTCTGCCTCTTGTCCACTCTCTGCATCTTCCTGTTTGTCTCTTCCTCTCTCTCTTTCTATCCCCCTCTCTCTCTCTCTCATGGCAAGTATTTTGATGTATTTGATGTGTGTGCCTGTTGATGTGTCCTTGTGTGTGCACAAATGCATTTGTGTGTTCATCAATTTGTGTGTGTCTTTTACTGTATCTCTTGTGCGTGTGGATGTGTGTGTGGATGTGTGTTTATTTGTGATCGATGGGGCTCTGTCTCCATTTCCCCAGTTAGGGCCGGCCGGCTGAGCCCAGAGGCAGGATGAATGGCTCTGTAGATTGATTGGTGCTGTCTAGGAGAGCGGCCTGCTTTATTACATTAGAGGGGCAGGGCTGGGGAGGGCAGAGGAATCGATCACAGTGAAGCCGGCAGAGGAGAGACAGTGGAGCTCCCCCTTTTAAAGGCAGGGAGGCAGAAACACACCAACACACACTTTAGTAAGGCAGGAACACAAGTGTGGAAGCACAGGCACAGAGTAACAAAGACCCTTAGTTATTGTAATATACACACACACAGAAAGGCAACAATACTTATGTACAACCTTAAGAAATGTTTGCAAACACACAACGTCAGGAAAAACTGGGACATGTACAAAGTAATGTACACACAAGCACAGAAAGTCAAACATGTTTATGCTTGGGTAAGTGCCCAGACACATTCAAAGACAAACATACTCACATGGTTAAGTATGTAGACATGGATGAGGAGGGAAAACTCACACTCTTATGCACGCAGACACACACATTTCCCCACAGGAGTGGTGCAGGGCTCAGAGCGTTTACCAGTAATTACCACAGCTATCGACCAGTCAGACCAGAGGAAATTGGAGGTGGATTGGCCTGGCTGCTTCACTGAGGAGTGGGGATGTGTCTCTGACTCTTTCACACTCCCTTCCCTTAGGTTTTTTTTCTCATGTTCTCCTTCTCTTGTGTTGTTCTCCCCTTTTTTAAACCCCAAGTTCTCTCCCTTTCTCTCTGCCTTCCTCACTCTCCATTTACAATTATGGGATCTTCTTTTTCTTTAGCTACACTCCCACCCTCGTTTCTTTTTCCTTGGTTCCTCTTTCATTTTATGTCCATGTGAAGCTACTGTTCTTTCATTGTGAGGGAGCTGCATCTCTTTCCTATTGCCCACACACACAAACACTTACACTCACACACTCACACACACACACACTAAAGCTCCAGGGGAGGTCATTAGCTTGGGGCTGCAGTTGTCAGAGCAACAAGCTTCTGTGTGCAGGGGGTATGGGGGATACAGACTAACAACCCACCTCCTGCTGGGGAAGTATGGGTGTGTTTGCGTGTAGTATGACAATAATGCTCCAATTATGTGTGTAATGGGAAGCCTGTTTTCTGCTAGCACATTGTGTGGGGATACTTGCATCATCTCTTTGTATCCTCAACTTTTGTTTACCTGCTCTCTCAATTATATGACTATCTTCAAGTGGGTTGTGCATCCTGTCATTTCTCCAGTGTTGCTGTTCATGAAAAATGTAGCTGTAAGTGCTAGGACACATGAGTTGTGAGTTTTTGTTACCTTTATTTTATTTCCTTCAAATATTCTTGAGTCATGATTTGTTATGGTGCCTCACCTGGGGATTGCAGCCTCATTTGTTTGATCCCTGTTAGTTTTGTCAGTTAGCTTAGTTAGATTATCTGAGCTGACCTGATAGTAGTTAGTCAGACTATTCTCAGACAGCCTAATCACTGAGCCTTTATACAAGGCTAATTATAGGCTTACAAATCAGGATTCTGAGAATGGATGTGCTGGTACAGTCTGCCTAAAATAACTCTATACTTAGAGCTTTCTAGGCATGGTATAAGTTGGGCATTATGGGATTGAGTTACAGTATGTGGAAGTCAGCAACTCATGAGTTAGTGAATGTGCAGGTTTCTACAGGGCTGAAAGTAAGGTGTTGAGGTGTGTTGTGCTGATGCATTGTACAAAGACTGAAGTAATGGGTATATTGGGTCCACATACGTACAGGCAGTGCTGAGATACCAGAGAACAATGGCAAGACATATGACATAAACACTGCACAGACTGGTAAGCCACAGTAAAATACAAACATCAGACCAACTGCATGTAACCAGCAGCCTGCTGTGTGGCACGATGTAGAAATGTAGCTCTACATAACATAATAAACATTGTAAAACAGATGTACAATTGTCCAGTGATAGCTTTTCACATCAGGTAGCTTGTATACTCCCCAGTGTACCACAATGTGTAAATGAGCATTTTAAGCAATTCACATTATCAAATCCTTATTAGACATGTTATATTGCATGTCATGTACAGACACACGTGGAGTTGTAGATGGTAGACAGAAGTACAAGTGTCCTGAAGACTTACTTACTCCTTTCGATCCCATATCAAATACTTAGAGAGTTAATTATTTATAGTGTTTAGTGTTCTCAGGGTGAAGCTGTTCCTTATTTACTTACTTCTATTTGTTGCAACCATTATTTACTTTTACTTAACCATTTTATTTACATTCTTCTGGGTAGTGTCATGTAATTTGAATCTGGCCAAGTTCTATTATAGGTGGAGCTGATACTTGTTTAGTTCAGGACTCATTTTAAATAGGCTAGTACTTTATTTAGCTCATCCAAGTACATAATTGGCTGAACTGTGTCAGGGTTAGTTGTTTGCAAGCTGGTAGGTGTGTGTGTGACAGAGAGGTCCAATCAGGGCAAGTATCCTCCAGCTAAAGAGGACATCTTCATAATGTTGTTTTTTCAGGCATTATCAAACTCATAAAATAATACATAGAGCTTGTGGCATAACTTCAGAGATGGCAATGTAGATTGATCTACACTTATCTACACATCTACACTCCAGACTGAAATATCTAGTCCAGACTGAAAAAAGCAACTACTGGATGGATGGAGGTGAGATTTTGTGCAGATATTCATGGTCTCCAGATGATGAAACGTGTACCCTGATAGTTGTAGTTCTGAGTGTAATATCTTGACAACTATTGGACGGATTGTTATCAAATATGGGACAGACATTCAGGTCTCCCTCAGGATGACCAAAATTTACATTCTCATCATCCTCAGTTCTAGTTTTGTATTGTTCTATTTCATTCTAACAGAGCTCCTACCATGTCTGTAGACTCAACCTTTCAATGACAAAAGCATTGCAGCAATATCCACAAGTCTCTTGCACAGCTGATGGTGGAAGGAAATTACATGATATCAGCACAAATTTCAGAATTGAAATTGGAATCTTGAGCAATTCATGTCTCATAAAGCCTATGCAATTTATAGTCTCTTGGAAGGAGGAAGTACTGTATATTATTACTGTGAAAAGGGGGAAATGTGTAACCAGTTGTTTCTACACCAGGTGAAGTAATTGTTGGGTCAGTTAAATCCCCACAGATTGTTGCTCTGTGCTGTGGGATACCACATGTCTATTTTAGTTTGATGACTATTTTGGCCTTGGTCATTGAGTTTTCAAGTTTCCATAAACCATAAGTGTCATTAGTTTTCATCCCATAATAATGGAGATCATCCAGCTTTTCCTAAGTTTTCACATAACAACAATATATTGCCCCTTGAAGCTTTCACGTCCAGCCTGTGTGTCTGTATATATTTATGTGTGATGTGTGCGTCTGATGAGCCATTACTACGTTTCATGGCTCCTCCAATTCCCTCTTCACCCTGGCCTTCTTCGTATCAATTTGATTGGATGATATGTAATATGAGTTCCCTTATCTGATTTAATGCCGCTGTGGGGGTATCTGGTTTCAGCCAATTGTAGCCACCTCCGGGGGTTTGGGGGGCAGGCGGATGTGTTGGCATGGATACTGGGTGAGAGCAAATGAAGTTAGTAGCTGATGAGATTATGTTGAAGTGCTGATGGGAAGAGGGACAAGAGCACAGAGCATAAAGGGAGAGCAAAAGAAATACAACAAGCAAGAGAGAAACTTGAGCTCACACTGATGATTGGAAAGGAAAATCTCATCGCGCAGTGTGTGTGTGTGTGTTAGTGATGCTGAAAATGGCACACACTGGATTTGTGTGTAGAGCGAAGTGGATGAGTGTCGTTATGATATCAGAGACTGGTAGGTAGTGTGTGTCTGTGTTTGTTAGTTTGCTGTGGAAATGGCAGTCTGCAGTGTGTTACTCTGTGTGTGTGTTTGTGAATGTGTTTGTGCGACTTGTATTACTTTATTGGTGTTACTGAACAGCTGTCTTTTCTAAATGAATGTAATTATGTTATTAACAATTAAGTCTCTTTCTGTCTGTGTGTGTCTCTTCCTTCATCAGACTGAGATTGCCAAGAGACTAAACACCATCTGTGCACAAGTCATTCCCTTCCTCTCACAGGAGGTAAATATGTGTGAATTTGAGCTACAGTCTCTTTTTTTATGCCATTTATACACTCTAGTTGTCTCTCCTAGTTTTACTGATAAATCAGCCTTTCACTCTGTCTTCATCCACGTTGTGTGTGTCTGTGTGTTTTA
Source organism: Lates japonicus (assembly GCA_033238685.1). Taxonomy (NCBI): domain Eukaryota; kingdom Metazoa; phylum Chordata; class Actinopteri; family Centropomidae; genus Lates; species Lates japonicus. Next base: position 30,738 of record BRZM01002229.1, read on the forward strand.
CAGCATCAGCAGCAGGTGGTCCAAGCTGTGGAGCGGGCCAAGCAGGTGACCATGGCTGAGCTAAATGCTGTCATCGGGGTACGTGGACTGCCAGGTCTTCCACCTACAGTGTGTATTCCTCTTCTTCCTCTTTACATATATTATATTAACAGTCTCTGTGTGTCTGTATGTTCCATAACAAAAACATTTCGTTCTCCACACATTACAAAGACAGAGATGGAAAACCATTCATATTTTGATCCTTGATTAGTGTAATTTTTACCTGATGCTTGCTGCCTGCTGCAAATGGATTTTTCTTCTGGAAAAGCAGCACTCGTTCTGTGTCTGTGTGCAGCCATGATAGTCAGTGTTTCTGGATGTGGAAGAGCACAGTATGTTGTACTACACTAATATAGCAGTATAACTAAGCCAATTAAGGTCTTCCATTTGTAGAAACATTTTCATAATTTGTTTACATAGTAATGAATACATTGCAGAATGAAGACATAAGTAATTCTTTAAGCAAGCATGTTTTGTTGGATTTCACCTGAAACCTTCTGAATCATCACTAAAGCTTTACAGTGGGACTAGTGTTACAAATTATATACCTGAACAAATATGTTTACACTTAGTATACTTTTTAGACATATGTCTGATACTATATTATAAAGGAGATGCAATTATTTCATTTGATCTCCAAACTAATCTGAAGGTCACGGGACAACAGCATAGTTCCCTGACTGCGTTTTTAGGATCGTAAAATCATGTGTCAGACTTATGAAAGAGTTGAAACCCAGGGGTGCAGATAGTTTCTCTTATTTTATGGACTATGAATCTGGAAATAAAAATGCATTGATTGATTGATTGATAGAAATGATCTTTTTCACGGTGTGCGAGTAGAGAAGAAAGGATATGATTCAGTGAGAGGTGTTTATTGGAAAGATGTCGTCAGCTCTGTGATGAAGGATGGGGCGTGACCAGCTATTCAGATCTGAGCTGAAAAGGGATTGGCACTGTGAGAATGAAAAGAAGCTACAAAAATAGAAACTTTTTGCTTGCAGTTCAGCAGTGATGTTCAGTTAAAAGAGAGACTGGGTAGAGCTGTTGGTGGTGACTTTTTGGGTAGGATTGGAGAATACTCAGCTTTTATAGCTGCCATAAGGAAGGTCGGGGGGGGGGTGAGTTTAAGGGAAATGTAGGTGGAGGGGGGCAGGTAGGGGGGGTCATTGTAGCTTTATCTTAGCAAAGAGTGGGCTTGGAGGGTAGTTTGGTTAGATGTGAGGTAGGTTTGTTAGTTGGCGTGGACTGATGGGGGTCTCCGTTAATGTGTAATTGGGGGAGAGGTGGACTGGCAGTTGCTGTTTGAGTCTTTAATTACCCGAGATTTCAGTGTTTGTAAAAGAAGTCGCGGCGTTGCCCTTACGCCCTCTTCCCCTCCTCCGTCTCCACGCCAGCCTGTCATTCACCCGTTTGTGAGATTAAGCCGATGGTGTAATGAAGCATGTTGCCCCTATACACACACACACACACACACACACACACACACACACACACACACACAAAAAAAAAAAAACCACAAAACCATGCACACATACATACACACCAGCTCACACTAACATCCCATGACAAACCAGGCTCCCTGCCTACACCAATGCTTCCCGTCCATTTACTCCCATCAGGGGTCCTTCATTTGATAACATCTGGTGTGTTTTGCATCTGTTTACGTGCGTCTGTGTGTAGCAGGCGTGCATTTCTGTTTCCCAGAAAACAACAGCAGGAGCTAGAGATGGATTTGAGTGAGGGTGTGTGTGTCTTGTTGTTTATCTGAAACCCTGTGTATGCATGTTAGTGTGATCAAGTGTGACGTGTGGGTGTGTTTATGTTTGATTGTTTGGCAGGCGAGCCAACTTAGGAAATTGAGTGTGTGTGTGTACAGGCAGGCATGGAGGCTAAGGCTAAAAGACTATTTCGTTGTGTAGCTTTCATTCATTGGGGCAGGACGCAGAGAGTGAAGGATGGATTGAGAGGAAAAGAGAAGGCGGGGGCTCTGGAGAGTGGGTTAGTCAATTAGGTGAGATAAAAGTCGGTTTGACCTTCAGCACTCCTTCCACCCCTGCCGAGTCGCCTCCTGTGCCCCCCCTTCTCCTCTCCCCTCCCTCCTTCCTCCTCCCCTCCCCGCGGCGAATCAGTGAGCTTGGATTCTCGTGGCTACTGTCTGAGGAGGCAATAATGATGTTTTGGAACACAAAGGCATTTCACGCTCAGACGAGCGCCTGATTTGGTGTGAAAGAGAGAGCAGGGCTGCTAGCCAAACTCTCTCTCCCTCTCTCTTTTCCTCTTCTCTCTCTCTCCTCCTCTCTCTCCTCAGCCGCCTCACTCCCTCACAAGACCTGACAGTGCAGGCAGCAGCTGGGGCTCTCGGCCCTCTTCCCCCACTTCTCCGTCATTCCTCCTTTTCCTCCCCCCTCTTCTCCCACCACATCCTCGGGCTCTGGGCTGTGATCCCAGCTGTCAGTATTGTTCAGTGTTTGACCTCAGAGGGAGGAGAGTGTGTGTGTATGTGGGTGTGTGTTAGGTGGTGTGTAGGGGGAGAGGATGTGTTCACTGCCTTGTAGACTGCAGCAGCTTGTTGAGGTGTTGTAAACCAAGACACTGACGAAACTGTCCCATCTGTTGAGGAGGGTCAGAAATCTCTATTGATTAGGTTACGGAGTGCTATTGATTTTCACCTGTCGATGGCTCAGTTTCATTCACTGACACTTGAGTTTTTGGAGTCAAGTGTCTTGCTCATATAAGGCAAGAGGGCTCAGCTCCTCCCTGAATGTTCTTGAACCTTTTTTTCATCAACTCAACTAACCACCTCTTTTCTTTTCCTGTTTTTTTTTCTCTTAAAGCAGCAGCATCTATCCCATAACCACAGTGGTGCCCCTGTGCCCCTCACCCCTCACCCTGCTGGTCTCCACCCCTCTCAGCTGGGTGGTTCAGCTGGCCTCCTGGCTCTATCAGGAGCTCTTGGTGCCATCCCCCCCCATCTGGCAGGAAAAGACAGTGGTGATAAAAAGCCCCACCTGTCTGGACCAGACTCACACAGTGGAGGACCTGAGCACCTGAGAGGTGAACAGACACACCCTCCAGCAAAAATGTACCACTTTAAATAGACAGTGTATTTGGTATTTGTTACTTGTCCTGCCCTGAATTTTTTGAATAACCAAACGATTCCGTCATTCAATGTGGACTGTGTATTTTTTTAGAGGTGTTTTAGTTTATTTATTGTTGGTGACCCAAATTGTAGGGGGTGCTTCTGAGACTGTTTACTCTCTAAAATGTGGGTTCTTAGGTATAAATATAACGAAATGTACAAGGACCTGACATTTCCAATTCATTCTCCTTTCTCTCTCTCTCTTTGTTTTCTACTCTGCTGAACACCCAACCCTGTGACCTCAACCACATTTTCTTATTTCTAATGGCAATAGAGCGAGAGCCTGGCACCGTAAGTACTTCCTCTTTCTGCAGCAATGTTTACTGTCCTGACAAACCACCCCGTTTATTTTCTTGTATTTCTTAAAGAAAGAGTTTGGTTTGGGGGAATTTGACTTTGTTCTTTGATGCAGTTTGACTTAAACTCAACAGTGAGATTAGTCTGTCTTAGCTCTGTTGATGGACATCTGTGGGATCAGTAAGCTCCACTCAAACACAGGCAAAAACAAATTTAAACTTTATGCTCTAAGTAAACTACATTTAATTTACATAAAGCTGTTCTAAGTAATGATGTAATTGTTTGGATTTGTACTTATGGAATTGCCCCTGGTTATGTAGGAAAAACAGTAAGGGCTAAAAAAAAAAAAAAAGGTCCCTTTAATACCTGCTACAATCATCATTGGGCCAACCATTTAATTTTTTCACACATAGTAGTATTTTGTTTAAAATACAGTATCTAAAAATGCACATTTATCCAAGGCGACATGAAAACTAAGACTTAGAACTCGTAACTTAAGGTAAACCGCACCTTTTGCTGAGGCAGGCTCATTTTGTCATTTTAATGGAATAGCATAGCATTTGTTACCCAATTTCTTGCTGCTGCAGTGACCTAATTTCCCCTCAGGGATCAATGAAGTTCATCTCACCATGTTATCATATATATATAAAAGCACCTCAGACTTTTTTTTAACCACTGTTTCACACCCAAATAACTTTCAGTGTTAAATGTGTACTTTTGACTGTCAGTCTCAAAGTGTGTGTGTGTTTGTGTGTGCTTGGGGAGCTCTCGGGGAGAGCTTTGGCCTGCCTGTTTAGTTCTGCCCTAGATCTGCTCTGAACTGTTAGGTTTCCTTTCTCCTCCAAATGAGCTTTTTAGCATGGTCACATGCACGGACACTTGCACACATACACGCAAGCATTTGCACACACAGACACACACACACACACACACTCCTCCAGCCTAGCCTGCATTGTTGTGCCTATTTAACACCTCAGTGAGCAGATTACCCCCCCTCCCACCACCCCTGATCCCGCCCTTAAAGACTCTCATTGTGTTTAATATCACCACCACTGAGAGGGGAGGGCTTGGGAAAGGGTGGGGGGGGTGGGGGGGTGAAGGAGCAGCAGTCATATGACACTGAGCTTGTGTGTGTGTGTGAGAGAGAGAGAGAGAGAGAGACTATGCTAAAAGCGAACAGGGGAGGGATGGAGGGGGGAAATTGCTTGTGTTTTGCGGGTCAGTGCCCCTGTGCTCAGCTCACTAAAACCTTTCAGTAAAGGGGGAGGAGGTGGGGGGGGGGGAGTGGGGGAGGAAGAGGGGAGGGCGTGAAGGAAGGGGCCTTTGGCAGAATACAGATTTTCACCCCCCTCCACGCCTCTCTTTCCCTCCCTCATCTCTTGTCACCCTTTCTTCTCCGCACTCTCACACCCTCCCTCCATCCTCTCTGTCCTCTAATCTCATCCCCTCCCTTTCCCCTTTTTTCTCACCCTCGTCCCCTGCTCCTCCTCTCTTAGCTATTCCTCCTTCATTTACCCTTTCCCCCCTCAAAGCCCACTCCCTTGCTAGATTTGTGCACGCGCATGTGTGTTTGTGTATGTTGTATGCACATTTCATTGACAGGCTGAGACTATAATGGACTCAACATGAAGCTTTAATCCATTAACAATAGGATCCGTTGGTCAGGAGGCCAGGGGGGGCAGCTCTGTGTGTGTGTGTGTGTGTGTGTGTGTGTGTGTGTGCGCAGCGCGTGCGCGCTTGCGTGTAGTCCTGGGACACAGAGGGACACATGAGTGTTATGCAAGTAATACACACACATAGAGTCTGTTACACACTTGATCGTACACACAGGCTTTCACAGTCAATTACACATTGTGCACACACACACACACACTCATACTAGGCAGTGTAGCTTCATCAAGGCCAGGAGAGGAGCACTGATAGATTTTGAGAGAGCCATAATGTAATCATCAACTTTAGGAGGTGTGTTTGTTATTATTGTGAGCTGGCTTTAGTTAGAGTGAAAGAGGTTGCCCGTTTAGTATTTAGTGCTACATTTAATTCAGCTTTCTGTGAACTATTAACCTCTTTGCAGGTAAGAGTCTGTTTTTCTAACCTGCTCTACACATAGCTGAATAGCTTTTGTAATTAGTGGTAGATGGATCAGACGGTCTAGTGAGCTTATGCAGAATGTACACACAACAAAGCACAACCTGAACTGTAAATGGCAAAATTTGCTTACCTTGTTTTTTTTCTTCCTTGTCTTACAAACTCTTTCTCCTTTCTCTATTTTCTCTCTTCATTACCTGTCTTTTCTCTTTAATCTTCCCCCTGCTCCCCCATTTTTCCTCTGTGTTCTGTCCTTCTACTCTTCCTCCCTCCTTCTATCTGCAGAGTAACTCATTGCTGCCAGAAAGTCTTAGGAACTCAGATAAGCGACGCAACGGACCTGAGTTTCCAAATGACACTAAGAAACGCAAGGTGGATGACAAGGACTCGAGCCACTATGTAAGAAATGGTTCTGCTATTTGTGTGTGTTCTGTTCTATGCAAATGCTTAAGTGAGGAAACATGTATTTTTAATGTTTGTTCAGATGTAACATAGTAACACAAAGAATGTTAAAAGTGTTGTTTCACTTTGCTGTTTATTTTCACTCCTGTTCACTTGTAAGTCCCTTGTAACAGCCTGTATTTCAGCTAAGAAAAGGACAAGGGCATTTGTGCCAGTCCTCTGTCAAAGAAAATTACCAGATAGAAGTGAGGTGAAGTGAAAGGAGAGAATATCTAATGGTGTGCTAACTAATGGTCTGTCCTTGCAGGATAGTGATGGAGAGAAAAGTGATGATAATTTAGTGGTGGATGTCTCCAATGAGGTCAGTATGTTTTTATTTTGTAATTGTTTCTTAACAGTTGTGATGATTGTGGTTGTTTCACATTTGGCCGTGGATCACATTTGGCCATGGGACTGAAATGTTCTATCCAGGAAAATGTCAACATCACTTATATGCGGTAGTTTTGCTCTCAGGTAATTGACTGAATTTTTGTCCCTCCACCAGGATCCAGCCTCCCCTCGTGGCACACCTCTGCCCTCACCTAGAGAGAATGGCCTGGATAAGGCACGTCTTCTCAAGAAAGACCCCTGTAGTCCAGCCTCTACTGCATCATCAGCTAGTTCCTCCTCCCTCAAGTCCAAAGAGATGGCAATGGTAGGGATGGAGAAGGGAAAAAAAATTCAGTTGCTTCAGCGTATTGTTTTATTGTAAACT